>BGNK01002067.1:49107-114307 GCA_003297005.1 Symbiodinium sp. clade A Y106
ATATAATATATAATATAATATAATATAATATAATATAATATAATATAATATATATTATATATATATATATATTCCATGTGCTGCGCCCATGGGCGGGCAGCACAGGGGGAAGCCTGGAGCAAGGCCACGCACCCCCCTCCACCGAACCCCGCTGATGCTGATGATGCGCGCCCTTTGGATGGTGGGCAGCAGGGCCGTTTGAAGGGGTTGGCCATGTATTGGGCTCGAATTCATGCTGAAGCTGGCCGGTCTGCGAGGGAGGTGAAAAACTACCGTTTGCAGAGGATGGAACATGGTGGGCGGTGTGTCTTTTGGAGGGGTTGGGCATGCATTGGGCTCGAATTAATGAGTACTACTACTACCAGTACGATTACCACTACCACTACCACTTCACTACTACTGCTACTACTACTACTACACTACTACTACTACTACTACTACTACTACAGCACAAAAAAAGACTGAGTCTGGCCGGTCTGCGAGGGCAGGGAAAGATTCGGGTCTGCTGAAAGCCGCAAAGGGGGGAGAGGCTGAGCGGCGGGCACTGAGAAACGCGTTGAGCTGAGTCGAGGTGGATGAGCCGGGTGGGCATTGAGCATGCTCTTGGTGGGCGGTGGGCATTTTGAAGGGGTTGGCCATGCACGGTCTGCGAGGGTGTCCATGTGCGTCACAAGTACGTACCAATGTATCCATGCAAGCCGCCAAGAACTCTTACTGTTACTCTTACTCTTGCATTGAGCCCCACTGGATTCTAGATGGTTCTATGAGGAACAAACGACCAATTTCGAGCCGCACAAGAGCTGCAGTACGCAAATCAGCATGCAATGCGCAACTTCGAGAATCCTGGGTGAGGATAAGTAGACGGAGCTGGGAGGGGCACAAAAACCGAGCTAGGGAACACAGCTTCTGGGCACCGCCCCCGACGGGGTCGGCGGATATGTAAACATACATGCGTTAACACATGAGTTGTATGTGTATATATATATATGTGTGTGTATATATAATATGCAGCTACACCCCCCCTCCAATGTACCTGCATGTCTGGTGTGTTTCTACCACCGGTGTGTGAACACAGACAGAGGTGTTGGCCACAGCCACCAACACATTTCCGCTACTGCACGCCTCATCCAGCTACTATCCATTCGCGACAGTTTCAGCGTCAAACAGCATTTGTGTTACATGTGTTGTTGTCTCTATCATGATCAAAGCCAAAATGCATGTTATGTTGACTGTTTCATGTTCTTCTGCCTCATACCCATGTACTGCGCGAGCCACACGATAGGCAGTTTTTGGAGAATTTTCATGAACATCTCACATTCATTGCTGGAGTAGCTAATCGGTGCTGCAGCACAACAAAGACAGCTAATCATTCACCACGTAGCAGTAACATGCTTACGTGTTCTTAGGCAGCAACCACCGCTGAGAAGGAGAAAGCAGAAGCACATGTAAATGCGCACCAAGTATTCCGAAATCATGAAGTGCTCGAATGCAGAACTTGAAACATAGTATCAAGTAGGTCTGAAGTATATAGCAGTGGAATGATGATGCCTGAATGAATACGTTCAGTTTCCTTTTGGTTAACATGATAGATCTGATAGATATACGTAGCTGAACATCAATTAAGCATCAGGCGAGTAGTATTTTGATGAGCTTTAATTTAACTGCTGCACCAATCTCTCTACTAGTGAGACACAGCCTGAAGACTATGTATAGATATTAAGCGTTAAGCGCGAATCTTCCATTCCATTCTTGCATTTTATGGAACAACATATCTGCAAAGTCAGCGGGCATTATTCGAATACGAACAAGTATTTAAGTAACCGTAACAAACGAGTACCAGTGCTTACATATCTGAAATATCTGGCTGAGCATTGACTACAGTTGCATCACAAAAAATTGGCATTTGCTTGTGCCCTAATGTGACCGCATGCTAAGACGATTAAGCAGATGGCAATTTGAAGCTTTGGGTTTTTGTTAAATTAAACCGTTAGGCTCAGTCGCCTGACTCAGTACTGCACGCGCCGTTGTGTGGCACATGTCCCAAAACCAACTTCAAGATGGAATCCGCAACGTCGTGAGGTTCGAGAGGCAGGTTCTTCCAGATTGCTACGCCGAAAACAAGTCATGACACCAATGAACTTGATGACTGACAGAAGAACAGAGACAGTTCTGCTTTGAGCTCAAACAATCGAGTTCGACATTTGCAAGGGACACGTATATGGCCGTGTTGTAGGTGCTGTGGTCTTGGTGCGGTGCGGGTGCTGTGACGTAGGTGCTCCGCGGCGCGGCGCCACTGCGACAGCACCGCACGATCCCCGCAGAGGGTTCGCCTGGCCCCTCAGCATGAAAAATGTTTCCCGAACGCTTTCAAGCATCGGAGCCAGCCGGCTGATAGTGGAAAATAAGTTCCCGAACATGTCGCGGCTCTTTCAGTGTTCGTTGCATGTCCTAGCTTGTCCACTACCAGGAGCGCCTGCAGCGTATTCGATCCATCCCCCCCTCTCAGCGAAAACATCGGGGTGCAGAACTCTTGCGACTTGCGAGGCGCGCAGCGCAAGACCTCCCTGCCGTTGGTCCAGGAAGCGCGTTGCTTAGATGCCGCAACACATGCATCTGGCAAGGCCAAAGCCGTGAAGATCTTGTGGGTTTAGAGCACAGTTTCTGTGCGTTTCTGAGGCCCAAGGCTTTTCGCCGCCGAGCTCCCATCATCGCCGCGCCGTCGGAAGGTTTCTAAGTAGATGCGATGCCATAGAACAAAGTGTTGTTGAATGATCCTTCTTCGTGGTGCCGCCAGACATCAGATAGTTGTGCTGTGCACCGATGTTCGGGCTCTCGCAACTTCGATTCCAGTTCAGTCAGGCTGGGATTCGTCTGCAACCTTTAAACTTTAAACCTTGTTTGGGTGGGCACGGGGGCCGGATTATATGAGGGCAGTTTCCTTTCCGTGGCGAGGGTGGAAGTCACTCCGCCTCCAGCACCACCCATCCCCGGAATCCCTGAGGAGACGCCCAGCAGAAAGGCTTGCCTGAAGGCCCCGAACCCTTCTCCTGGCATGGCGGGGGAGCCCGGGGGGCGGGGGCAAAACACCGATGTGAGGAGAAGCATGCCGGGTCTCAGTTTGACTTCTCGTAGAGGGAAGCTGAGGTTTGAACTGCATCCGAATGTGTACCAGCAGGTATAGGGTTTGCCGGCCTGGTTCGGAGGGTTGTTTCATTCCCGGCAGTTCATACGAAAGTTAGTTGATGACATTGCTTCGGGCCAAGCTTCAGCCTGATGACCTCTTCAATGCCATATTGTGTGTGGTCGATCTGATGGACCGAGTCTCACGAGAGCTGATACGACTTACCCCGCATTCTGCCAGAAGTGTGCAAGCAAGTCTGGCCATGCTCTCAGAGAGAACCCGATCTGTCAGAAAGAAGCCCACCAGGGATTCTGCCAGAGAGTTGCTGTTGCTACTACTACCATGTTTTTGTCGCTCATTATCTGCAAGCGTTGCATAGTCTTTCAAATGACAGGAGTGCTAGCAAGCGACATTTGCATTGACAAAGCTATGCGTCCAGCTGCCCTGGTGCTCGTACTTCGAGTTTGGAGAAATGGGGAAGCTCGGGTCCAGGTCGTTTGCGGCCGTGGTGCAAAGGAACCTTTCAGCAGTGACTTTGACTGCCTTCGAGCTTAATGGGGACGTGACAGGCGCGAGCGTGAAGCCCTTGGATATTAGTCTGAGGGCGGCACAGGGTTTGATCGACAACATGGACGACATCCTCCCGGTGCATGATAGTGACCAGCTGGACGTGAACCAGGCCCACAAGTCTTGCTAAAAGTACTGTATCGTGGAATGACAATGACTTGATTCGGCAGAGTACAACACGTTCTGTGCTGCTTTCCTGCCAGAGGCCATTTTCTTCAGATGGAACATGTTGGAGCTGCTATTGCACTGGGTGCAGTTTCGGGGCGAGTGGCTCGACCACATGCCTTCGTTCACATCGCGCCTGCTTTGGCAGCTCCTCACCTCGATCTTATGGGGTCCTGGGTCTTGTTTCGGTCAAGTTTCAATCTCGAATGTCGACTGAGACAATGGGCAGGTTCTACACCTGTGCACTTCCATTGCGCGTCTTCGTTTTGCACATCTACCGGGTGTTCTGGCCCTTGCTCTACTGCAGCCTGGCGATGAAGTATCAGGTCGCAGAACCTTATCGCGTAATTTCCGATGCGGACCTCGGCAGTTTTAGCACACGAGCTCTGGTGAAGAGGATTGCACTGCTGCAGTCTTTACCAGCGTGTGATCGGGGATGCTTCCTGGACCTGTCAGCTGCATTTGCTGCCCTGGCACTCCAAGCAGGCCAGAGACAGCAGGAGTCTGAGCTCTACGGCTATTTGGCTGACACGCAGCTCATGCTCCAGTCGGCTTTTTGTGAGAGCATTATCGATTGCATTCGGACCCGCTCACACGCAGAGCTCCTGCGCACGACCTGCGGCTTTCTACACAGGGTGGCAGAACTGCCACTTGTGCAACATAGGCGCTTTCAGGTCCTTGCAAATCCAGGCGAGGCCTTAGGACGCACTGAGTTTGAAGGCTCACACGGTGCAACACTCGTTGCCACTTTGCAGAACGACGACCTGTGGTCGAGGCCTTTTCGGCTCAGCCCTGCTGACGAGATTGAAGCTGCATGCATTGACAAGATGGACATGGATCCGATAAGTCCAGCACGAGCCTTGAGCCTCTATACAATGCTCAGCACCGTCGGCCAAGTCCTTTCCCGATTTGGTGTGGAGTGGTTTGCCTCGCATGGCACACTTTTGGGAGCCATTAGGCATGCAGGTCAGATTCCACATGATTGTGACCTTGACATATCCATTTTTTCTTCGGATCTGCACATGCTGCGAAATGCATCCTTAATGCTGGCATTGCAACGAAATGGCTACCAGCTGGACTATTTGCCAGTGCAAAACTTGTTCACAGTTTGGCGCGTTGGTCACCACACGGGAACAGAGGTGCGTGGGGCACGCGCCGTCAACAGCATGAACATGTACCGTGCCGCTTTGCACATCTTCGTGCTGTTCGACTTTCACGAAACAAAGCAATGGAAGTATGAAACGGACAGGATAAAGCACCGTGGCTGGATCATGTCAGAGAAAGACTTGCTTCCATTAAAGCTGCGTCCTTTCGGCGACACATCCATCCCAGTTCCTGCGCAGCCGGAAGCCTACTTGGACCGAATGTATGGCCAAGACTGGAACTCAACCGTCCGCTGCATGACGGCGCTGCAGGAGTACCCCTACTACGAACCAACTCCTTTGACCGGTGCTGGCATGGCCCAGCCAACAGGACCACTAGAGCAAGTCTTTTACGAGTGAAAAGTTACCGCCTTATTAACGCCCCAGGAGACATGCTGTCGCAACCTGTTAGGACTCATACGCGGGAGCAGTCAGACCCGATTCCGACAAGAATCGCAGCATGTGATGAAAGTTCGGTCTGGGTTGTTATTGTTTCTGCGCAGCAACCTGAACTCCTTGAAACTGTAGATCCTACTGCCAAATCTTGTACTCTTGAGCCTAGTGCCCCATCTTGGCTGTTTGCAGCTTCTGCCAAGCCTGGTTCCGTATTGTCCCGCCCCATGCAGCTCACGTAGTGACCCCAGCAGACAGGGCTCCGATTCTCTGTACGTCGGTAGCACGACGGGGTGAAGGGAACCCTCAGCCGCTTTCAAACTTGGCCTGCGGATCTTGATGGCGAGGGTTAGGTTCAGGTTTTCATCTCCGGTTTTTGAGACTGCAGGTGGTCAGCTCCGCCCCTTCTGTATATTCGGGCATCGTACTGTGCCCCGAACGATGACGGCGGCGACAGCAGCTTCCGGTTCAGCGACGAGCATTATAGCAGCGACCACGACGACGGCGGCGGATGATGCCGACCACGCGACAACGACTGCCGCTTTCGGTTCGGCGATGACCACGATGGCGACAGGCTCGTAGAGTTTCAGGACGTCAGGGTCTGCCGGGCGGAGTCGAGCAGACTGAAGACAGGCGGGGGGAACGGCGTGGCTCTCGACAGTGGCGACGGAGGCGACAGCACCCACTGGCATTCTACTCGGAGTGCCAGCTCACCGCTCGAAGAGGCATCGTTGTGTGGGCGTTCAATTGTCCGGGTCACCATCCCGAGCACACGCACAACAGGCTCAGACCAGACCCAGACGCAGCTGACACAACCGACGCAGATGCAGACCCAGCCCCCCACACACCCATAATATCCCTCTGTTCAGCTGGGCGGGTGGCAAAAATAATATCCCATAAACCCCCACACCCCAGACACCGTAGATCTTGTGTCACCTTGGACTTCAGGCTTGCCGGTGCTTCCGTTCTGAGGCCACCGGTCTGACCGTTTCATGCACTTGTCTGTACCAGTGCAAGAGTGACGGACGGCAGGTCGTCCGAATGTTTCGATATGCTAAAAGGCACAGGAGGTTTGCAGCCTACCTGCGGCGAATGATGGAGCCATGTCACGATAACCATCTGGCCAAAGTGGCTAAAGAGATATTGAACCGTCGCAGCGCAGGCCAAGTCCGCCACTTTGATGAAAACGTACGTGCCACCCCCGCCCCCACAACGCCCGACACACACAGACACAAACTGACAAACACACACACACACACACGCACACACACACACATGCATGCGCACACACACACACATGTGCAGGTCTCCACTCCGAGAAAAGGTCCTTTTGCCTGACTACACACCTGTCAACTCTTAACCTTGCGCTCCTCTCATTGATATCGATATCTGTACCTCTGCTCCCCATGAGATCAGGTAGCTTCGTTGGGCGTGGTCCCTGATCTCATGCCACGTACCCCTGCTCTACAAATAACACTCAGCACTCGAATGGTCTACAATCCTTGGTCACAGGAGTTACACACACACACACCCCTTCCAAAAGGAAGGGGTGGTGACATAAGAGCACTTTTCTCAACGGTAAGGCTGGGTAGCAGGAATTTCCTCGACCATACTCTCTTCTGGAGTTTGAGTCTGTGCTTTCAAAGACTGAGATAACTAAGCAGTTTCTGAGCAAGTCATGGTTCCGACATTGTTGCTGAAACAATTCTGCCGCGGCTTCAATCACTTCGAGTAGGCGTTGTTCCCCTTCTCTCAACTGTGCTTGCACCGTGTCCCACTGTTGCTGCTGGATCTTCTGAGTGGTGAGCACTTCCTGACGATGCTCATGTAGGTCCCTCTTGATTTGCAGCACTTCCCAGTAAGTGTACGTTATCCATCGCTGCAGTGGTGCTAAAAGATCGCAGGCACTCGACATCGGGCTGAAGCTTCCACTCACAAGCTGCAATCTTGAGCACTTGCACAACCGACAGCTGGTTTGCTTCATGAACTGTGGCAACCAAAAGACACTGCTCACTCATGCGCATTGTTTTCGACTGCAAAACTAGTGGTCACTGCGCTTCACAAGTGGTCATATGCATCATCATCATGCAGAAAGCATTTGTGCGGTCCATACCACGAGTGATGTTCCTCCTGAGCAAACGAGTGGCTGTGAAAGCAGCACTTGTTCTCACACCATTGGCACTTGTGGCGGCACCGAATGTGCCCCTCCGAAAACCGAAGTCTCCGGTTCATTATGTGCCATATTTGCCACAGCAGTTCGAGAAGTTGCGAGGTCGACGCTTGCGAAACTCGCCAACGTGTGTCGGCCATCATCTGACTGTCCATGGCACTCGTAACTGCACGTACTATCAGCGGCTGAGCAACGGGAAGACACAAGCACTGATTGCAAGCCTCACGGCACTCGCACAATCATCAGTCGCAGGCATACACTGGTTGAACAGGTGCGCCAACTGGCTTGTTCTTTTCAATACTGCCCACCTGCAACTGCTCAATGAAGCCTACAAACCCGAACCTTGATCTCAGAGATCAAATCCGCGCTCACTCGAAACCGGTGCTCCCATGATCGATGTATCCAATGTGTCGTGAGACATCTGCGCTGCGACAAGGCCAGTCATCTGTGGGGATTGAGTAAGAAGCAGCCTTTCAATATTCGCATAAGCGAATCTCTCCAAGCTGTGCAAACGCTTGCGAACTCAGAAAACATCGGTATTGCAGGAGAAAGGTACGTGAGAGGGACGAAAACACTTGTATTCTGAATGAACATCGGATGTATGGTGTACACGAACGACTGAATCTTCGGTCCAAGAGCAGAGAAGACTGCATGAAGTCTTTCAGTCATTGAGCGTGCTCCAGCATCGTACGGTTTCTGAGCTCTAACAGCTCGCTGCAACATCGTAGCAGGCTCCAACTCTTCAGTTTCTGCAGCTCCTTCCCGCTCAGGGGATTCCGGCAGTAGATTGATGTAAAAGAAAAGCACATGATGTGGCAATGCGACGAACTTCAAGAAGCAGTCAGAAACCGCATGAGGCTCCCACATGGCAGGCGGAACGCGTATGTTACACTACCGGCTTCAAGAAAGGCTGCGATGAAATCCTCAACTCTTGCACTGCTTACAACACAGCTGGCGCAAAACACTCACATGCAGCAAACAGCGGCACGACCTCTTTAGCATCCGACAGAGCAGCAGCACGAAAGAGACTTGTACAGCATCATTCAAGATCAGATAATTAGCGCATTGTTTGGCTCCCGGTCCCGCGAGCGAGATCTTTCTCGTGTCTGAACCACACCAGCATCAGTGATGGCACTCAGAGGTGGCCTGGTGGGTGGCGGCGTGATGGGCGTGCCCTGAGTATCAAAAGGCTGTGGTGGGCCGTTAGTCATTGGTGGGTTTAGTGGGCTGGTAGCTCTGCGCCCTCGACCTGTGCCCGGTGGAGTTGTAACCTGAGTGGGACTCGACGGTATCACGTACACTGGTGGAACACCAAGCACAAACCTCCCAGACGACGTTGTGAGCGATGAGACCACCGGAGGCACATGTTGGAAACCAATTGGTGGCGGCGGGAGAGGTGGTGCTGTGGCAGTCGTAGTGCAGAAAGAGGCCGGGCTGGGAACGGGTGGAAACGGCGGAGGGGGAGGGGGCGGTGGTGGCGGATCCCACACATGACTGCTGAATCCTCGGGCGCCACTTCTGTGTCTGCCAGGGTCCATAAACAACAGATACCTCTGAACCAGCTCACCGCTGTCCTGATGAATCCGAACAGCTAACATTCCTCGAAGCTCAGCTGACAAAGCTTCACTGCCAAGTANTGTGTCTGCCAGGGTCCATAAACAACAGATACCTCTGAACCAGCTCACCGCTGTCCTGATGAATCCGAACAGCTAACATTCCTCGAAGCTCAGCTGACAAAGCTTCACTGCCAAGTACACGATGTACGAAGCATCAATTGCATCGCATAGGCTGCTCCCGCAGGCAGCTTGCGAAGGGGCGCATGCAAATAGGATACAATGGTGCGTCCCTTGCGAAACATCTTCTTCCTTTTCAAAAGAACAAAGCCTACAGTGTATACAGGCAAGCTCCCTGAAGCATCAACTCCCCAAGGGTACCGGCCCTTCAGTGCTTTCGGAATCTGCTGAAAGACCCACTGCTTAAGCGCGTCAGCAGTCGTGTGAAGTTCCTGGAACACAAGGGGGTCTTCCCATGTGCGACTGACGCTGGCAAAACAGACTTGAAGGGCAAAAAGCCATCAGATGATCAGGATGATGATCCTCGCAATGAGCAACCAAATCCTGTAGAGCCTTCTTGCAGTTTTGAACACGCTGCCAACACAATCGAGGCTCACGCTTCACACACTGCTCACGCAAGCTCCAATGCTCTTGCAAAAAGACGTTGAAAGGCAGCAAGACTGATGCAGGGAACCCATGAATCCGTCTCCATTTGTCAAAGCGCTGAGACGCATCTGCGAAGACCTTGGTTTTGGAAGGAAAGAAAGTGGAGTTAGCACTGCCTTGTCCAAGATACCACAAATCAGAGTGCAGGTCTCCCAATTGCTCAATTCCAGCTGCGAAGTGCTCATCAGGAAGTTGAAAACTAGAACACTTGCGCGGAAGCTTCGTCTGACCATGCTCCAGCAGAAATCTGTCCCAAATTGGAACGTTGTGCAAAAGACCCTTGCATGATTGGAGCGCTGCTTCACGAACTCGGGCGCTAGGCAAGTCAAGTGGCCCAAGGAGAGGCCGGAAATGCAGCACTAAGGTCTTAAGCCACCGATCCACTGAAGCTGAGAAAGACGCATGAGACATAAAAGGAATCGACAAACATGCCTGATGAGCTGGCCATGTCATCTTGCGGAATTTCACAACTTTCTTGAACGAATTGCGAACTCTCGTCTTCAACGGCTCCTCAAGACACAAACTCAAGCGAACAATGGAATACACTTCATCATCCACCAGTCGTTGACTTCGAAGTAGCTTGAGAGCATCAAAGCTGGCACGTGTGAAACTCGAGAGATCATACAAAATCTCCCATGCTTGACGTCTTTCAACTGTGCACTCAAAAGGCTGAACACTGTGAAAGAGTCTCTTACGCAACTTCCTCCAGAGTCGAAGCCCAAAACGAGAAAAAGATGCAAAACGTTGCTGGCGAGCAGGACGAAAACCTAATGCAGTCCGCTTCAGAAACACTTGAGCGTACGGGTAGTTCAGTTTCGGCTGCCACTGCGAAATTAGGAGATGCTCCAAAGTCCATGCAGCGCGGTAGCTCTGGCAGGACGCAATCTTAATCAAGGTAAACTGTTGGAAACATGAATTCTGATGCCAATACCGTATGGCCAGCTCAGACTGAGCCTCTTGGCCCCGTTCCAACTTACGCAGAACAGACATGCGATTGGCCTCTCGTAGTGTCACTGAAACGCCTGTAGATCCAATATACATCATTGTGTTGGGCTGGCGGTAATGTCCAATACCAAATCCACATCACCAATCCACAGCCACTTTAATATATACTGTACTGCAAATGGATCCGAGAATTATTGTAGCCACGAATACCTCGAGGGAGTCAGTCCCATGCTCTGTAACTTGCATCGGAGGCTGTATCCCCATGACTGCAATCGCGAATCTTGGAAGTGAAAAAGTAACACAAGATGCAACAAGCCTTGTGACCAAATAATGTCAGCTTTCGGAAGATGCAGGCACTCATGTTTGAAAAAGGTAAGGGCCTGTCCTAGCTGGCAGATGTCATGCAGCAGTGCAGTTCTTACGACCACATGCGAAGGATCTGTTCTTCCCACCTGTGCCGCGAGTCAAGCAGCTTGGTACTTAGCAACAGCAATGCACTAGCTGAGACTGCTAATGTTCAATCGGGTGGCAAACTTGCGATCAAGACCAAATTTAATGGCAGCTTCAACCATCGCATGCTTGCCGCATTCTCAGTCAGCAGCTTGACAACAAAGTTCACATGTTTGTTGAGCTCACGAAACTTACCTTTGTATTGCTGCTTGAACTCTTGCATCCAGGCCTCAACATGCTCTGTGGAGACACNGCATTCTCAGTCAGCAGCTTGACAACAAAGTTCACATGTTTGTTGAGCTCACGAAACTTACCTTTGTATTGCTGCTTGAACTCTTGCATCCAGGCCTCAACATGCTCTGTGGAGACACTCTTGGGACGATTGTTTTTCAAAGTGTTGATGGCTCGACCCGTTAGCAACTTCCGAACTTGGCTGGAAGAGTCTTCTGGCTCTGCTTTGCGCTTCTTACCATGCTGTCCCTCGACGGGCAAGGCTCCCGACGATCCCGGCTTTTTCTGGACTACCACTGGGACTGGACGGCTCAGCATCTCCAATGGGCTTACGGGGAGTGAGGGCGAGACTAGCCTGCGCGAGCTTGGCCTTGGCTCGAAGCAGCTCTTCAGACCCAGCCTGCGAAGACGATGCTGGAGCTGGCAGCACTCGGCTCTTGACCTCTTTGAGAAGAGTGTCGACCAATGGTTGCATGAATGCAGACGCTTGTTTGTGCTTGTCACAGGCACCGGAAGACTCTTCTCTTCAAGACACTCCAAGGCAACAAGGTCAATGTCCGGTTTCATCTCTCGAATGCCTTTAAGAAGCTGAGTAACCAACACGCTTTCAGCTGAATTGCGCGTCCACACAATAGACTGGAAGCGTCCTTCTGATAGCATTCATGCACTCGGAGATCATCCACTGGCCTACCTGCAAGCTGTGCTTTCCTAGACCAATCGGTGGACTGAATGACTCGATGAAACTGATGGTTGCCTGACCCCACAGCTGTGGAATCAAAGAACTTGTCATCACTCTTGAAATTGGCAGGAATCACTGGATTCGGAGCTGGCACAGTTTGGTTGGCATCTTTGTTTGTATCTTTGCTTGTACCCCACCAATCATTGGTGGACGAAGACCACTGCTTGCCTCTGTTCCAGTCGCGCTTACTCTGATACCCGGAGGCAGTAGACCACTGACGTGAATCTGAGCTCCACATGGCCAAAAGCGTCTACCGCTAACGAAATCCTGCCTGAATCCTTGAGCCTTCAACACCAACAAGCAACCTAACAAACAAAGCATTCGCAACCCTCGGATGGAGACATTGACAGTCGGACGGTAACTCTACTACTGACTGTGCCGCACTCGTTATCAGACTGAATCTTCCAGTCAGATTGAATAATCAGAGTGTTCAGGGAACTTCATCTGGTCATTGGCACGACCGTCATCCGGGCAACCCCGGAGCAGACAGCGCGCTGAACGAATGCTGTCTGGAGCACACATGTGCAGGTCTCCACTCCGAGAAAAGGTCCTTTTGCCTGACTACACACCTGTCAACTCTCAACCTTGCGCTTCTCTCACTGATATCGATATCTGTACAAAGCAGGTACACAGAGCTGGCCAAGCTCTGCTTCCCATGAGATCAGGTAGCTTCGTTGGACGTGATGTCTGATCTCATGCCACGTCCCCCTGCTCTACAAATAACACTCAGCACTCGAATGGTCTACAATCCTTGGTCACAGGAGTTTCACACACACACACACACGCACACACACACACACACACAGACAAACACACCCACCGCACCCACCCACACCTGCACGCGCACGCTCACACATACGCCTGCCCCAGCCCATGCACCTGCACCCGCACGCGCGCACACGCGCACACACTCACACACACACACCCCTGCCTAACTACCTCCCTACATCCACGTCCATACATCCGTCCCGCATGCACGCATTGCATTCATGCACGCGCAAACGACCGTGTGTGGCTGTGTGAATGGACGGCCTGTTGCAGCTGCATATACTGCCAATAGTTTGCCAAACGAGCTCTAGTTGCTGCCATATCTTCGCTTGTTTCTTGCTCAGACCCGAAGGTTCCAGAAAAATGTGCATCTACAAGTCAAATAAATATCGGGAGCAGTCAGTGAGCCTGAGAAGACGTAGCTGTTACACTCCCACCCAACATGACAGCAAGCCCGCTCGCCACGGCACACAAGTCTCAATGCTGGTCGGCCAGCCGGCGACTGTAGACCGACCCAGTTTCTAGCTTCGCTTCTGTTAAGGGCCATGCTCCGATATTTGGGCCGCTGCTGCAGCGGCTTTTGCGGCACTGAGCGGCGAGAACCCAGCCCGGTGTCGAAGTTGGCGTCAGCGCCTCTGGCTGGGCAGGATGTGCGGATGCCGCAGGTGGCAACTTGATCAGCAACCACGAGAAAAGACAACTGCACAGGTGTTTGGTGGTTGATTTGATAGCACCGCTTAGGAGGCTGAGCACTGCGAGATAGAGGTCACTCGAATTCCTATAAGTGAGAAGCGGAACGCTATCACTTGTCGACGAGCTCAGGAAAAGCCCGAAGAATGACAGATGTTCAGGACCCGCCTGACCCGCCTGCAAATCCCTGGCAACAAGAGTCTGCAAGGCACAACCGCCACCACCACTGCGTCTGGCTCCCACACCTGGGGACCTTGAGGCTCACACGCAGTTTTGACGTGTGCTCGTGAACATTCAGTTCGACGATCCTCCGTCCATGTACACACACACACAGCCGGTGTATCCAGTCTGTCTACCTGTTTGTCTGCTTGCGTGTCTCTGTCTGTCCTCTGTCGGTCGGTCTGTCTGTCTGTCTGTGTCTCTCTCTGTCTGCCTGTCTCTCTGTCTGTCTCTCTCTCTCTCTCTCTATCTCTGTCGGTCTGTCCGTCAGTCCGTCCGTCCGTCTCTCCGTCCGTCTCTCCGTCCGTCTCCGTCGGTCTGTCTGTCTGTCTCTGTCTCTCTCTCGCTCTCTCTGTCTCATTCTCTCCGTCATTCTCCATCTGTCAACGTATCTATCTGTCTAACTATCTAACTCCCTCCCTCCCGCCTCCCCGTCGAAGTCTCAACGTAGCGTCTCGCCAGTCCATGTAGATGTTTCAGATACACCGAAGCAGGTAAACGACGGGGATGTCTCCCATGATATCACAAGATGGCAGAAGCAATCTGGAGCAGTGTGGTTGGTGCTTCGCATCCCAGAGGTGTCGAACCATGGCGGTAGATTCAGATGTGCTCGCAGATGTTTGAAGTGCTGCGAATGGATAATCTGAGGCGTCGTTTTCATCCGACTCTTGCTGCCACAAAAGCTGCCACAAAGCCCTCCAAGCCGCATTCGTTCTCTCTTATTCCCTTCTCAATCGCATACAGACTAAATCTGTGTCGCCTGTAGTACTTTCATATGTATGTATATATATATATATATATATATATATAGATATATATTATATATATATACATATGCTCGCCCCCCCCCCCTCCAAGATCTATGCTTTCGTGGTTCTTGGTGCATGGGGCGCACGGAACACTGCAAGGCTCAAAAAGTTCATAAATTTCCAACCTCAGAACTCACGAAAAGCTGTAATGGAACGCTCAAAAAATTCCAAAATTCTGGCATCTACGGCCAGACCAGGGGCAGATTCCTTCAAAAGATTTGGATTTTTTTGAGCATTACAGTGTTTCGAGGGTTTTGAGGTTGGCAACGTTGCACTTTGTGGAGCATTGCAGTGTTTTGTAAGGTTTAGGCCACGAAACACTGCTCTGCTCAAGTTTCGTGAGCTTTGAGGTTGGGAAAAGTTTGGTTTTTGAGCATTACAGTGTTATGTGACCGCGTTATTGATGTTGTTGTCGCCGATTTGTCTGCCAGCTAGCTGCTCCATCTCGAGTACCAAGTATTGTCTATCTTTCTGCTGAGTGTAGGTCCCCGCCATGAATCAAGACGGTGCCGACATCTCTTTGCGGGATGCTCTTGCTGCGAACTCGCAAGTGAGATCTATGGCACCAGCAGCACTGGCTCTGGCACTTGAGCTTTCTCGAAAATGGTTTAGGCCTCTCTTCGGCAAGCTGCACAGCCTACAGATCCAACACGGTTATGATGAATGCCGCTGAAGTGCTAGAGCAGCGCAAGCCCATCTGGAACTTGTTTCATTTCACATTGAAGACTGTAGGAAACTGTTTGCATTTTGCCATCATTATAGGACAATGGAGGCTTCCTATGCTCTTTCCTATGAGACAGGCGTTTTCATTGAGTTAACTCTTGCTGATTTATACCCTGGAGAAAATACCGATAGCTATGTCCATGGCTGTGTCTCTAATAACTGTCACAGATCGCAACACAAAAGCAGAATAGCTCTTTTCAATTTTCAATCAACACTCCCTGATCTGCTCAACAGACAACGAGAAGTTGGCTTACTGGTATCTTCCACTAAAAAGAGCAAGGGGCCATAAATCTGCGGCCGAGATTCGGCGCCAGATTTGTACACATATCAAGCCCGCGACATGTAGCAGCACGGTTTGCATGCACATGGCGAGAGGCACGATTGTATCGCTATTTACGGGTTTTTCGGCTCGGCATATGTAAGTATAGTGGACCAATGTCTAGAAGCAACCTGTGCAGTCGTGTGGAGGGAGTGGATGTAGATCTTGGGGGGGGGTGTACCATATAGAAAACAAAATAAATAAATAAATATATATATATATATGTATGTATGCATGTATGTATGCATATGTGCGTGGCTGTATATGTACGTCTGTCCATACATACATACATACATACAATCACACGATTGATCAATCAATCAATCAATCAATTGATCAAATGAACGAACAGTCAGACAGTCAGTCAGTCAGTCAATCAGTCAACCAGTCAATCAGCCAATCAGTCAATCAGTCAACCAACCAATCAATCAATCAGTCAGTCAGTCAGTCAGTCAGTCCTATATCTATATGTGTGTGTGTGTGTGCGCGTGCATGTGCGTATGTGTGTGAATATACATATATATATATATGTGTGTGTGTGTGTGCGTGTCTGTGTATGTATGTATGTATGTATGTATATATATATATATATACATACATATACATATATATATATATGTATATGTATGTATATATATATATATATATTACAGATGGTTGCTTAATCATATTGTGCACATGATCTGGCCATTGCTCCGGTGTTGTATACTTTTTATGCTGACTCATACAGAGCTTTCTTTTGAAGGGGGGATGAAGTTCTCTTGTGGGATCGGGGGTGGGGAGGGTTGGTGGGTGGTTAGTGCTTGCGCTGATGGGTGGGTGTGGCTGTGGGTGCGTGGGAGTGGGGGTGGGGGTGTTGCGTGGACAGGGCAAGGGAGTGGGGGTCGAGGTTTGGATTGGGTGGCGGGCAAACAGTAAGCCAGCTTTATCGTTGCGGTGAAGGTGTGGACACTGGGTACGGTCTTTCGCGCCGTGGTATGTGGTTTGTGCACCACACCAGATTTTGCTCCAAAAGAGGCTAGATTAGATTGGACAGACACCCACACGACGAAAGCACCAACAAACAGCAGATAACAATGTCCTTAGACAACTTTACGAGTCATCGCTAACTACCGTCACTCGACGCCGTACCGTAGCTCCTCGGGGCCATGTGTGAGACTCATACACAGACGCAAATGCACGCAAGAAAAGCCCGACAACTCGACTGATTTCCCAGAGCAAAAAGTAGGAGAGCACAGCAGGCTTTGGAGAAAGTCGCTCGATGGATTCATCCAGGAGATGGGTGGCTCCCACCTTTGGTGGAGGCGAATTTTCTTGGGATTGAGTTGTTGAGACTGTCTTCACTGTGTTTCCCGTGATTGGGACTGAAAGTAGTTCAAAGGTGGCATCCAGTGCAGTCCTAGTAGTAGTCGTCGTCGAGGTCGTAGTGGTAGTAGTACGTAGTAGTAATCGTCGTGGTGGTGGTGGTGGTAGCAGCAGTCGTGGTAGTAGTAGTCGTCGTCGTCGTAGTAGTAGTGGCAGCAGTAGTAGCAGTGTTGGTAGTGGTAGTGTTGGTAGCGGTCGTGTTGACCGTGGTCGTGGTAGTGGTGGGGGTAGTGGCAGCAGCAGGAGCAGGAGCAGGAGCAGGAGCAGGAGGAGGAGGAGTAGTAGTAGTAGTAGCAGCAGTAGCAGCAGTAGTAGCAGTGGCGCATTGCGGACGTCGCGCTGATCCAAGTGCTTGACTTACGAAGAGGACAAGCGCATATGCGCCCGGCTGTTCGGATGACAGCATGACTCTGTTAGTGATTCCCACTAGTCATACTACAGCAAAGCAGCTGTGGCTTCTTTAATTGAGCTCTTCCAGACATAAATCAGTGTGGACCTTCTGATCTTGAACACCGGTCGATGCCCCATCTTCCTCGGCTTCAGAGGATATCTTTATCGGTTCCTGACCCTGATGTCCTGACCGACAGCCTGCATACTGATTGCCGGGATCACCAGCCATTGTAGAGATAGTAGAACTGGAAGTAGCAGTCACAGCATTCACAGCATTGGTGTTCTCGGTGGTGGTCTCGGCAGCGGGAAACGCGGCTTTCGAGCGAGCAGCAGCAGCAGCATGAACTGCCGGTTCATCTGCACCACGAGCCCTCGCATCGAAGCAATGACCTGTCTTGTGGTGCACTGCTTTGTGTGCTGTCGCCCTCCATGCCATACATAGAACGTGCAGCAGTGCACGTGTCCTCGGCCAGCAGCTCGTCGACATCCTGTGACCATGCAGATGCTGATCTGAGCCCGAATGGGCTGCAGTTGAAACATCATGCACTCCGGATCACATCTCTCCGTGTGGCTTTGCATTGAGCACAACGAGCAGCAATGACGATGCCGAGCATGTTGAAAGCTCCTGTCACCACCCCGGGATGCTGCACCTGCGTAGCTCGCCGCCAGTCTGTGGTGCACGATGTCGTCGTCGTCGAGGTTGGTGTGGTGCGCTGGGGACATTGGTAGTAGTAGGAGTAGAAGTAGGAGTAGTATTAGTAGTAGCAGCAGCAGCAGTAGTAGTAGTAGAAGTGGCAGCAGCAGCTAGTAGTAGTAGTAGTTGTAGTAGTAGTAGTAGTAGTAGTAGTAGTAGTAGTAGTAGTAGTAGTAGTAGTAGTACTGGTACTACTATAGTACTATAGTACTATAGTACTATAGTACTATAGTACTATAGTACTATAGCACTATAGCACTACAGCACTACAGCACTATAGTACTAGTACTAGTACTAGCACTAGCACTGCACTAGCACTTGTACTCGTAGTAGTACTAGTACTGCCATGCCAATCCTTCCAAGGTCCTCGTTCTTTGTGCTCCGATTTCTCTTGGTGCCATACCATGTTGGACATGGTGTCCTATCTTGGCATGGGGCGGAGTAGGAGTCGGCTTCTAACAAAGCGCAAGGTGCCCATGCACCTGGCCGGAGTACCACAGCTGGAGCTTCTTGTGTTTCGGCTAGAACAAGGTTGGCGGTTCGTAACATCAATGAGCGCAACGGTGGTGCGCGTTGCATACCGCAAACAGAAGCCATAAACTCACCCGAATCCTGTAGCGCACCCTTCACTCCATGACTGTGATCTGCCGATTGTGCCGACCTTGTTCCTCAAACACTGGATTTCGGGAAGGGGATGCAAGAGCGTTTGAACATCCCTGGCACGATTATTCGCATGCTTTCAAGTCATTTAGACCGTTTCACTCAACAGACCTCGAACCACTTGCCTCGCCTGGATTGTCCGAGTGTGAGCACCGAAACTATGCGCTTTCATCGTAAGCTGAATCAAGAGTCAAGAAGTTGGAGCGACTTTTTCCGTGAACGAGCCCATGCTAGAGGCACCAGTAGAGTAGATACAGAACTGGATGCGACTTGAAGACAAAGTGCAAGCAGGATTTGGGGACCGCCTCCCGGCCCCTTATCCAAACATCCACCTGCATGCTCGCAACCGAAAATACGCCAAGAAGCAAGATCGAGCACCCAAAGCTTTCCAAGCGAGGTGAAGCCGCCCTCGGTTGAAGCGCTGTGGGAGTGGTACGAGGAGCCCACGGAGTTTTGTGCGCTTTGGTCCACAACCTGCAGAAGCATTATGCAGCCCCGGACGTATGACAAAAAAGCCCTTCCAACCATTTTAGAAAATCCAGATATTTAAGAACCGGCGCCGTATCATCACAGGATTCGTCTTGTTATATGACTTCATGACTCTATGTGTGCACATACGACAACATATTCATACACACACAGAGAGTATTCTTGTTCTAGTATAGCATGTTGTATTCATGGGCTTCCAGCTGGCCAATTTACAGCGGGATCACGCGATGTCACTCCCTGACACAATCATTATTCCCAAGATAAAAGCAATACTTCCACTAAAAGATGTACCGGGGCTACATTTTGGCTCAAGATCTCGGCTCGAGAGCGTGTAGAGGGACGTGTCGGCTCTCTCCATCCTCTCTTTCAGTCTTCCCGTACTCTTGGCTCCTCCTTCAGTTCAGTCTACTTTCCAGTTCGGTGAGAAGATCCTGAATCCGTTACGGCGGAGAGTGAACGGTAGGTGAACCTGACGGAACGTAGGCCTCCCCCGCGACGTCAGGATGATAACAGGACATGCTGCTACGCCAGACAAGGGTATGGTGCCTCTCAGTCAGACGTCGACTGTTCCTTTTGGTTTCGGGGCTCTGACTGCTGAAGTGCCTGATGGCCGCCAGCAGCTCCATGGGCCTACGCAGGACCAAAGCATCGAGGTCGACGAAGAGGGGTCTCCCGCTGAGCCTGCAGTCCCACTTCCCTCCCCCACCACCCCTGAAACAATTGCTAACCCGGGTAGTCCACTTGTTGGAAGGATAGGCGATGTTATTGAAGATCCTCCGGTTCCTTCTAGACCCATGCCTGTTCCTGCGCGACAGGGAAGAGACAAGACGAACTCCCGAGATTCGATGGAGGAACAAATACCAGGTCCCGTCGACCCAGTCATGGCCACACATGGCTACACCAAATGCCGTTGGACATCACGTGAGTTCGGAAGAGTGAGAAGGAGAGTTCCGGGAGTGAGTCGTCGAGGAAAACCTCCCCCCACGAAAGTCCCAAGGCTCGAGTCCCCGGGTTTCGGTGGGTCGTCGAGGAAGCATGTAGCGAATACTGAGTTCTTTGACCTCGACCCCGTCAAGCGTGAAGATGTAGAAGACGAGCTTCGCGGAGACTTAGCCCCTGCCTCTGTCCCGAGACCGAGAAGAGAAAGAGAACATGGCACACGGTATGAGATGGACACACCACCATGGGTGGGAGCCCTCGAAGGGCGTCTCCTAGCACACCTAGAGCCCATAAAGACGGACGTTTCAGACATCAATGTGAGACATTTGGACATGCATAGGAAACTTGTTCATTTTACTTCAGAGCTGAGCAACCATAAAGTTCGCCTCGACACCCACGATGCAGTTCTGAAAGAACACACGGAAAAATACGAGGCTCACCAGATCAGGCTTGTGGCTCTTGAAAGGGAAGTTCGAGACCTCCGCTCGGGATCGCGATCGCCGACACCTATGAGAGCCCCTCCTTCCCCGAGAGGTAATAGTCCTAGAAGTGAGCGAAACATCGAGGAAGAGCTTCAGCTTGCACTGGGAGGCCGGGAAGATGCGAGGCGGGATGAGGCAGTTGAGGAGACTAAGGCTGTTTTCGAAGCATTGAAACTCGAGAACAGCTGGCAAGACATATGGAGCCCTTACTCCCGCACCTCGCATGTACGCATCTCCTTGAAGTTCCCCGAAACTCACATATCAATCCAACAACAACAACGGGGTTTCCAGAAGCACGTGCTTAACCAGCTCCAGAGCCGTAAGGTTCTAAGCAATATCCCAGGTCAGGAATGACGAGAGTTGTGGGTACAACGACACAGGACTCCCGAGGATGAGGAGCGTGCGAAGATCCGTGCCATCGTCTCGGTGAAGGAATTCGTGGACAAACTTACATTCGGAAAGGGCCTCAAGAAACGACCAGGCGAGATTGATTGGCGTGGTCGGGAATGTCAATGTTCTCGGGTCCCCAGGCCAATCAGACAGACCCCCTGCAAGATGATGATTTTCCCTTGTCGGATGCACGGGGTAATCATTCGGGGTGTCTAGAGTCCTGCTTCATGGTACAGAACAGTGGCACGGACATGAGCGAAGAATCTTGACATCGTGGGCCCCGCAGATAGCCTCCCAGAACAACCCATACTTTAATACCACATTGGGGTTACATGGGTTCGTGCCGCCTCTCTCGCCGCAGGAGCTCGACAGTTATGCCCTTCCTACTTATTATGGACACTACGCTGTCAAGCAGCGACGACACCAAGGTATGTTCCAGCGACACAGGGGACCGTTGCACCCCCCGCTCGCACCGCTACAGGTGATCGAGATCACCTCGTCAGAGGACGAGGGCATGCCAGAGGTTCTGACTTTCTGAGGTTTTCGATGAACTGAGTCCTGATCGGCCCGACAGAGTGCAATATTCTGTTTTCGGAGTCTAGCTAATTCGCAACGACACTAGCACACCCGCCTTGCCCGATCCTTGCCATAATTGATAATTCGTTTTTTAAAGATACCTGCAACCTGCACTTTGCCACACTTCAGCATCAAAAGCCCAACTCGTGTGTCGCGCGTTGACCGTTCGACCGTCGCCCGTTACGCCCTGATCACGAAGACCCCCCCAAAAAAAAACACGCTGCGTTCTACAAGTCCTCGACACTAATTGCCAACTACTGCAAGCTGCGATCTCGACACGCGTAATCCGAAGCCCCCAATTCTTGCAAACAGTACAGTTGCATCTAATTCACTCCTCACTGTCGCCCCCCAAAAAAACTCTTCTTCACTTCTTCTTCAATTCTCTCGTCTCTGCCTACACATCCCCCCTCTTTCTTCTTCTCTCCTTCCTTCTCCTCTACCGCCTTCACTTCATCCTCCCGCACCAGAGCCAAGTAGTCCGAGCGCTGCCATGGCACAACATGATAGCTCGCAACTCCGGCTTACATGCGATCGACTGTAACTGCTGGTACCTGCGTTGGGTATGTGGCCAATCCAATTGGCTCCCCGCTGAAACGATGCTTCCTATGGCGCCTCGACTGCTGAGCCTTTTTCTGGCGATCTGGCTAGCTTGAACTAGCCACGAAGTCCCAGAGTCCGGAGACGTTGCTATGACAACTGGACCTGCTCAAAAGTACATGCCTATTGGACTGCGTATTTCGATGAGCGAACCAGTCGCGACAGATGGATCGCAGTATAATACAGCTTCCAGATCTGTGGACCCGAGCTGCACATCAGATCGCATACAACAGCCAGGCCAGTGACTGGATGTTCTCGGAAAAATGCCCTAGAGGACGAGCCGTTCCTGCTTTTTCCAGCTGCGAAGAACTGCATCAAGATGAAGACTGGCTACTCGAATGCATCTGTAAGTTTGCAGTACAAGCAAGGTTTTCTGTTGGTCGGGGGCACAAGTCCGGGCTGCGCTGCACAGCCAGCACGTGGACCCCACAGAGACGTTGTTTTCCGTCAAATGCGAAGAAGACGGTGATCTGGCTACCTACCCCTGTGACGGGATAGAGGACAGACGGGCTGCGCGGCGGAACTGTCGCAAACGAGCAGAACTGAGCCGAGAGGCAGACTGAGGCATAATTCGGCAAAAGCACTTTCAGGCCAGTGAAGCAACCTTTGACATGTCTCTTTAGTGCTTTCGTATGCTCCCTAGCTCATTCGCCAACTGATTGTATTGCTACATGTGCAAATGTAATCGCTCAACCACTGTTGCAACCTAATTAGTAATTCGAGGTCTTGTGAGCACAGACCGGGCCTCTTCGTTGTACAAACCAGTTCACAGTACAAAAGCAAAGTAAGCCTCTTTTAAGGAGTGCAGGTGCCTGGTTATTGCATGGGGTCGTTCGGGATAGTCGCACTGCGCTTTCTTGAAAGATGCTAGGTCTCCAGGGTCCGGCGACGGTACGCTGTACATCTTCCTTTACCGGTGGCAGCTGCTTGCGGGCGGGTTGGCATGTAGAGCGTACCTTCCCTGGGATCTTTCCTTCCCAGTAGCAAGTTCTGACGAGTTCCCTGCAGTGCGACATTGTTCAGCTGGGCGGGTGGCAAAAAAAGATGTACCGGTGAGTATTATATGCTCTTAAGAGTCGGAAAGAAGAAGGCCAGGGCTATTCAAACACACACAAGTAAGTATGCCCTCCGCCCCCGTGGCATGGTGGGAAGGGTGGCAGTGGGGTATGCGGGTTGCCGCGCGACAGGAGCGCGGACTGCTTGACGGAGATCCGCTCCTCGAGCATACGGCAAGATAAGTCACCAAAAACAGGGAGACCGAGATGCTCCCAAACCTGAAGGACCCGTGCGGTTGAAGCAGCGACTCCTCTTTCGAGAGTCCAGTTTCAGACTTTGTCTGTCCTCCCCGAAACAATAATCGAAGTCCGAAACCCTGCCTAACAGCAACCACAATCTTAACGAAACCACAAAACCAACACACCAAAACTCGTTGAATCCCTTTAAACTTTACGTTTCGATTGAGGTTGTCTTCGGGTTTGTTCCAAGGCACTCTGAATTTTCGGTGTTTCAGCTGTGTTCCCCTTCCTCGCTGGGCTTCAGCAAGCGTCTCGGTAGGTCTGGTCTATTTGGGAGACTTCGTCACTTCGTCTGAGTTGTCCGAGTTCTAGAATTCTTTGGGGAGTCGAGGAGCCCAGGAAGCCCAAGCCAAGGAGCTGGGCTCACGTTTGGCCATCATCTGCCGCTCTCGGCGCGCTCCTGGCGGGCCGACCCCAGCTCCTTTGGAGATGTTATTTCGGGTCAACGGTTTCGGGCAACTCCATTGTAGTAAGGTTTTTTTGGCAAAGGCTTTGCGACGGGGTTTCAACTAAGCTGCTCGTTGTTTGGCGATTGAGCATCCATTGCCAAGATTAGGTGGGGCCTATCGAGAATCGCAAGATAACTAATTTGGACTGCAGCAGTTCGGTCTCGTTGTTCGCTTGCAGGATCCTCCATCATTTGAACCCCCACTCCTGTCATGTTCATGTGTGCGCAGAAGCTATATAAAACAGAATCCCAGGCTCGTTGAAGAGAAGCGGGTCGCCGAGCAGGGGCCCAAGCCTCGTGCATTTTACAAGTTGAAGCTGAGATTCGAAATGCACCGGGTGTAGGACTGAATTATGCCGTTTGTAATGAAACAACAGAGGATGCTCCCCGAATCCGAAGTGACTATCCGACGTTGAATTCTTTAACAGGGACTTTTCACTGACCTCTCCCGAAACGGACTTTGTATCTGAAACACTCGTGCCGACTGATCTCCGACTGAGCGTCCAACACCTCAAACATACTCGAGCACCCCGAATCCGGCCTTGTGCTGGAGCCCTACTGAAAGGTCTTTGCTGTCCAGGTGGACAATGCCTCCGACAAGACCCAACCTGCAACGAGCATCCTCGAAGCTGAGACTTCCCCCTCCGAAGTCTGAACCATCTCCCGGACTCCTAAGGCTCCTAAGGCTTCAAGTTGCCACTTGAGAAACCGCCAAAGCCCCGAGAAAGGCTTGGCGCCGGCTTGGGCCTTTGCGGCCTCGTCTCGGCCGCAGTGGGGGCGCGCACGGTGCTGCTGTTGGATGCTCGTCGAACTGTTAGCATTCCAGCGAAAAGACGGACTGAGCAGTTTTTTATTGTTTTTCGATCTTTTCGGGCCAGCTCCCTCACGTGTCGGGCTGCAGAGAGGAAGCTTGCCCCTGTGTGGGTTTCCGGCCGCTGTCGGCCTGCATCTTCCTCGTTTTGCTAACCGTCTTTGATGAAGTATTATGTTGTACATGGGATGCCAGCATTCTTTTTTCATGAAGCGACAGCAGCCGAAACCGGAAAGTCTTTTTTGGAACGTTCCAGCAGCGAATGTCTTTACTGCCCCACGAGGACCGTGAGCCCAGGGCACTGCATTGTGCTGTGGCTTCTGCAGAGCTCGGCAAACTGGCGATGCAGGCTTCAAGAGACATGTGCAGGTCCACCGAAACACGATCCCATTTCCAGATGCCTCAATTTTCGATATTGATTGGACATACCCTCACCGTGAAACATCCTGGGACCATGGTTGCCGGAAGCCAGCAGAATGCAGAATGGAATCATAAATGGAAGTGACTGCACTGTTGGCTATTCAGTCGAAGGTCCTTCGGAACTAGACAGCCGGATTGAGCGGCCATTGGACTCGCTTGCCAGATGTCGGCGTTTTATGGGTGAAGACGGCTTTTTGCAATCGTATAACTATAGAGCTTGTCGTGCATCGTGTGTAAGCTATTCGACAGAACTACATACAAACTTGCACTTGGCAGCGCTGCAGACTGAGCTGCTGTTCTGAGCACGACCAGTGCAGGTCACTGACTGGCTTCATGAATCTTCATGAACTGCTGGGACTATACGGGACCCCCCCAACAGAGGTGTAAGCTCCATAAGTCTTTGTCTACTCCCGGTGCATTGCTCCATGCTTGCAGGAGGTTGGCGCGGCTTGCGGCGCCAACTTGGCTGCAATGAGCTGTCACTTTGGCAGTTGTCGACAGACACATCAGGCATTATATGCGGCTTCGAAGATCAAGGGGATCATTTAAGATGGTTGGATTTGACGCCGCCCCTCTGTCTGCAGCCCTTCCCATCTGGTCAAAGGTGCAGGCTGCTGTCTACGACTGGGATGCGCCTCAGAGTTTCAGGGAGCCTGTAGACGTGCCACGGCAGCATCGTCAAGGGAAAATTGGAACTGGGGATTGACCTGTGGACCCCACCCTGCGTGTCCCATCCAACTGGAAGCCTGGAACTCTGTCACCTGCAGACATGTCCAAACGTGACTGCCAAGGTAGTCCTGGCAGCAGAGGCCAGCCCAAATTGCCGTTTGAGGTCAGCTCAGCGAAACCTCTCGGTTCCCATTGCTGGTGTGTGCAATGAGTGAGTGATAGGTGAGTGAATGAGTGAGTGTGGCTGGGTATTGTGAGCCCTCAGACGGATTAGCCGTTTGCCCGGCACCTTCGACCAAAGGTTAAAGTCAAAACGCAGCACTGCGTGCCCTGCAGGCCGACTCCACGCGAACACCGCGCATAATGGCAGACCGGATGTGATGTACCCTAAACCCCGCACGATGCTCCAAGCGATCCGGACAGGACATCAGGCAAGCCCGGCACCTGCGCCCATAGCAGAGAAAAATGGAGGAAGGCCGACGGCATGACCTTAGACGGCTCTTCCCGTCGTTTGGATCGCTTGGTTGCCAGGGCTGTTCCCGTTGGACCCGGGTCCCCGGCTTTCTAGGGTCTGATGGCCAGCAGCCTGAAGAACCCCCTTGCTGCCGCTGTTTGGCAGCGTGAAAGGTATGTGTCGGCACCCCTCTGTTGTGCCGAGGATTACCCTGCGCAATCATGGCATCGAGGATCTTACAATCCTGGAGCCTGAAATCCAGTCAGCAAAGCGGGTGGGAAAAAAAATCTACGCACTCGCCGCTGACGAACACTTGATTGTGAAAGCCAGGCGGCGGTGAAGAATCGGGTCAAGGCTGCAGCCGAAACAGCCGACCGCAAAGCTATCAAAACAGACATGAGTGTGGAAGGTTCTTCTGATTGAGAGAGCACCGAAACGTATGTTCGAAACCATGACTGCGAGCCGATACTTCTTGGGAGGTCCTCTACGACGTTACAGCCTCAAAGGCACTGGCTGCAGCCTCTTTGTGCCTGCTTCGTGGAGAGGCCTTGGACCCTCACAGCTGTGCGATTGCAAGTTGCAAGCTAAACTGTAGACACGTATGGCTTACTTACACCGATGAGTTGTAGCCTCACTAAGTCAGTTTACAAGAAGCCCAAGTCGATTTGCGATTGGTCTGGTAGGCTCGGCTAAGTCATCAGCAATAGAACTTTTGGCATCTGGGGAACTTAGCAGGATACTTTTATGAAAAATCTATGACCTATATACACCTTGTTTATATTACCGGTTACATAAGAATGAGCAGGATTTATTATGCACGTTGTAAAATACATCCAAAATGCAAGAATAGTTACGTAGAAGCGAGCATTGACAGAATTTGTATCTCAGAGTTGAAAAGGCTGTGCTCGCACACATTTGTTGTTGAAACCGAGGGTGCTTTGGTCTTGAGCATTCATGGTCATGCTGCATCCGTTCCCACACGAATTGCCTGCTACATGTCCTTAATTGCAATCTTCAGTTGCAGAGACTGGGAAACGGACATCGCCTGGTTCTGGGCTCGAAACTTCAGCAGCTCACAGAAGTTTGAGAAAACGGATGACGACTTTCAGGTGCCACACCGGCGCGCAGATGTTAGCTGTGGTGCACGGTTTGTTCAAGCCCAGCAGTTGCAGTGCCGGCGGTGAGGAGAGAAGATTGCTGCTGTGGTCCACGAAACTGGTTGAGTGGTTCCAGCTACAGACCGAGACGGGCCATGTAAAGGGCGGTGGTGCCGCATGAATACCGGGTGGATGGCGAGAGGTACTAACACGCGGTGACACCTGGCATGACGCCTCAAGGGGCATCTTCTTTCCACCATGTCCACCCTATGCTTGTGAGTCGCCCCCTTCAGACAAGGCATCGCTGCGACACTTTCAGGGGCCTTGATGAGGATTACGCTGCCTTGCCGGGGGAAGCGTCCAGCGGCATAATCGGAGCTTTTCTGGGATGTTTTCGGGCGTCCAAGGTGTACGGGTGAATCAGTGAATCGAAAGGCTGCGTCCCAGCGCTCCTCCCGGACCAGATCACGAAAGACGCAGAGATCGCGCGGCTCCCCGATGCAACTCGAATCGGTGCAATGCAATCAGCGGCATTACCGCGAGAGCCGGGTGTTGGACCGAATCTTACGGCGCAAGTGCGGCCCCTGGTGCCAAACATGTCCAGAGCCAAACATGTCCAGAGCTTACGTACGATCTTTCTTGCAGTCAGTAAACGGAACGTAAAAGGAACGAAGAAAACTTGGCTCGCGGTGGTCTGCGCAAGATGTGAAGAAAGCCAGAGTATCAATACACACCATTGTTTTTCATGCTGTTCAACACTGGGAATTTATTGGAGTTTGAAGCCCATGTAAACTTAACTGGTTCCCGGAGCTTAGAGCTTTATTGAGTTAGCTTAACAGCATGCTCTTCTTGTGAGTTTGTTGCTAAAGTCAGGTCACACTACGTTTCCACTTGAGTCTTGAGGGTTAAGGCATTGTTGGGTTCAGTTGGGCGAAGGGTGCAGGATGGCGCAGGGATTTTAAGTTTGCACGTCCGGATTTGGTTTTTATGAGCCCCGGCAGGGGCCTTGTTCGTAGCATGATTCTCGTGGCGATAGCTCTTGCATAGCCCCCCCCAAGCATGACATCTCAGATGTTGACAATTCAAGAAAGCAAGACCTGCCTGCGCGGAACCTTTGTGCACAGCTCTCTCCGCTTCGGCCCTGTCATACCAGTGCAGACTACACAAACGACGAGTTAAGCCCCGGACTGTGTCATGTGGCGCAGCTTCAAGTCGTAGTAGTCCGCTGATCACAAGACGTTTCATGTGTTTGCACGCGCTGCCAACACAGCCCCGAAGTTTGGAACCAGATTTGAGGTAGCGCTGCATGGAGCCCAGCACTCAGCTCTGAGCCATGTACTTATACAGAGTCATCAGCTCCAGCCGAAGCAGCCCCCAAAGTCTTGCGCACTATAGGTTCTTACTGTGAAGCTGCAACTGACAAGGTAATCCTCCATTCGAGGCTTCATGGAGGTTTTCGCCTTGAGTATAGATCAAAGGTCGGCTCACTTCGCCGCTTGTCCATGCTCTCAACCTCACAAAACACCAATCCTTTAGGGAGTTTCAGCAGCTTCACAACTTCTCCCCATCACCGTGCCATGGCGCTGGAAGTCCCGCAGTGGCTTGCCCAGCGCTTTCCGGGGCAGGACCCTTGGCTTTGAACTTTGCTAGTAGTTGGAAGCAGGTTGGGCTAATGCTTGCTGAAGGAGATGCTGGTAACTGGTAACGTGACATCTTAAGGTTTCCGAGGCTGGAACTACCGCATTGCCAGCCCTGGGTCTGCATTTTATGTCCGATGATTCTTATCGCTTGCTGCTGTTTGTTCGTGATGCTCATCGCGCGTCTCTTTTACATGTCAGCCATGGGATTCCCACCGTCCAAATCTCAAGGAATGGGAGACGCTTCGAAGCTGCAAGCTCGTGGCGACGCCCGCTTGAAAGCAGAGAAGTTATATTGGCCCGCTTTTGGTGCAAAGCAACTTGATAAGCCAAGATTTGAGATCGCGGATCCAAAAAGGCATAGCGTCTTTGATACTGTGGGCACTGCATGCTTTGAGTATGCCTTACCCCAGACCGAAACCCTCAGCGTTCCACTGAAGAAATTTTTGGATGTGGTTCATCATCGTTCCCGCCCCCTGTCCGTTAACTATGATCCCCATCTTCGGCAAAGTCGTGAATGATCTTCTGCTGAAGCCTGTTGTGTTCAGGTGCTGGTTGTTGCTGTTGCCATTGCCGTTCCTTTCCTCTTGGTGTTGGTGTTGTGGCTGTTACTGTTGGTGTTGTTGCTGCTGCTGCTGTTGTCGTTGTTTGTTGTTGTTGTTGTTGCTGTCTGTCGCGTGTTGCTTTTGTTGTTGGTTTGCTGTTGTTGTTGGTGGTATGCGGTGGTATGTGGTGGCATGTGGTGGTATGTGGTGGTACCTGGTGGTATGTGGTGGTATGTGGTGGTATGCGGTGGTGGGGGTGGTGGTGGTGGTGTTCATGTTGGTGTTGGTGTAGGTGTTGTTGTTGTTGCTGCTCACGCAACCGTACGCGGCCCCATGCCAAATGCATGTTTTTAGGCTTTTCAGGGTTCTTGCCACATGTTATCGGGCTTTTCAGGCTGTTCAGTGCTCCCGAAGCTTTCATGTTGCCTGCTTCCAAAGCGGGGNCCCATGCCAAATGCATGTTTTTAGGCTTTTCAGGGTTCTTGCCACATGTTATCGGGCTTTTCAGGCTGTTCAGTGCTCCCGAAGCTTTCATGTTGCCTGCTTCCAAAGCGGGGGTGGGGGGTGGGGGGGGGGGGGGGGGGATGATGATATGCATTGTCAGCTTCATCAATTGCAGCCTTTCAGGCTTTCACGGGAGATGCCAGCGAATCAGAGCAAACGTTGCTTGCTCTGCGGACGCCATGGACACAACCATGTTGACGATGAAACGTGTTTGATCTTTGGTGATGTTAGTGATGAAATGTGTTTGAAATTTGGTGATGTTGGTGATGAAAGATGATAAAGTTTGTTTGATCTTTGGTGATGTTGGTGATGAAATGTGTTTGATCTTTGGTGATGTTGGTGATGAAAGATGATAAAGTTTGTTTGATCTTTGGTGATGTTGGTGATGAAAGATGATAAAGTTTGTTTGATCTTTGGTGATGTTGGTGATGAAATGTGTTTGACCTTTGGTGATGATGTTGTTGATACTACTAGCAGTGCGACTTCCTGCATAAACCTCAAAAATGACCTTGCAAAAGACGCACGACTTACAACAAACATCGTCTAAACCATACATGTGCGAACCTTCGATGGTGCTGCTGCTGGTGCTGCTGGTGGCTGGTGCGGGTGCTGGTGGCTGGTGGTGCTGCTGCTGCTGCTGCTGCTGGTGCTGTTGCTGTTGCTGTTGCTGTTGCTGCTGCTGCTTTTGTCGTCGTCGTCGTCGTCGTCGTTGTTGTTGTTGTTGTTGGTGGTTGGTTCTTTGTTCTTGGTTGTTGGCTGTTGGTTGTTGTTTGTTGTTTAGTCTTTGTTGTGTGTCGTTGTTGCTGTTGCTGTTGCTCTTGCTGCTGTTGCTGTTGTTGTTGTTGTTGCTGTTTGTTGCTTTTGCTGCTCTTGCTCTTGCTGTTGCTGCTGTTGTGGTTGTTGTTGCTGCTTCTGTTTTCCGCTTGTCCTGCTGCTTCTACTGCTGCTGCTGTTGGAGTTGGGGCTTGCGAGGTTGCTGTTGTTTCGTTGCTGGTGCTGCTTTTGCTGTTGCTGTTGCTGTGGTTCCGGTTGTTGCTGTTCTTGTCGCCATGGTCGTGGTCGGTGTTGCTGCTGGTGTCGTGGAGCTGCTGTTGTTGCTGCTGCTGCTGTTGTTGTTCTTGTTGTTTTTGTTGTTCTCGTTGTTGTTGTTGTTGGTGGTGGTGTTGGTGGTGTTGGTGTTGTTGTTGTTGCTGCTGTTACTGCTGTTGTTGTCGTTGTCGTGGTCGTCGTTGTGGTCGTCGTCGTCGTCGTGGTTGTGGTTGTTGTTGTTGTTGTGGTTGTTGTTGTTGTTGTTTCAGTTTCTGTTTTTGTTTCTGTTTCTGTTTCTGTTGCTGCTGTCCTTTGCTTGTTATCATGGTTACTGTTTGCTTTAGTCTTCTTGTTCTTGTTCTTCTTGTTGTTGTTCCCCACCCTCGGTGTGGGGTTGTTAGATTTTAAAGTCAGCTATTACTCCTCGCCCGCTGAGACTACCTCCAGAGACTGCCTGTGAGTGCCCAACCCCACAGACACCGTGAGACTCCCTGGAGTGCCCAACCCCACAGACTACCGTGACCCAACCCCACAGACTACCGTGAGACTTTTTGGAGTGCCCAACCCCACGGACCACCGTGAGACTACCTGGAGTGCCCAACCCCACGGACCACCGTGAGACTACCTGGAGTGCCCAACACCACAGACTACCGTGAGACTCCCTGGGTTGCCCAACACCAGAAACTACCGTGAGACTCCCTGGAGTGCCCAACCCCAGAGACTATCGTGAGACTACACAGTTTACAGTTTCCTACACAGTAGTTTGTATAAGCCTTGCAAATGCATTATCTGTAGGGTGGGGATGTTCGACGTAAAATTTTTGTTGTTGATGCTGATGCTGCTGCTGCTGTTGCTGCTGCTGTTGTTGTTGCTTTGAAGCTGGTGTTGTGTCATTACGGCGATGCCTCGGTATCTTGGTAGTGGTGGTGGTGCTGCTCCGAATCGTGTTGCGATTCTCATCGGCACTTCGTAGACAGACTGTCGCCCATGTGCGACCAGTTCTTAGTTTAACACATGTGCCATCTGTACTTTGGCGGCTCTCGGCATTTCAGTGATCTCTCCTAGCCGCTCACACTCATATTCCTGACTCGCATCACCATCATGATGATGACGATGATGTTAATCATAATCATCATCATTATTATCATCATGATAAGCACATCCGGCGGCAGCATCATCTTGCTGGTGTCGCCACTGTAACTTCTGGAACAGCATCTCGACGGCTTACAGTTTCATCCGTCATCGCCAGGAAGGAGGATGTGGGTGCTGGCCTCGAGATGGAGGCCACTGAGTATCTGGGCCTTCGTAGCTTAGACTTTGTTGCTTTTTGAGGTGAAGCACCAGAGAATGCCAGGGTAAAAGTTGAGGATGTGCAATGCGTCGCCTCGAGTGCGGGGCAGTGAAGGGCGTACAGCCTGCACGTTGTTTGACTTTGCAGTAGCGAAGAATCCCAAAGTCCCCAATGCCTTTTGCAGACTATCACATGACCCAGTCAAAATCTAACATTGAACCAACTTGGGCTACTTGGGACCCTGGAATCCGGAACACCTTAATCTCAACCCGCCTCCGAAGCTGTGCCAAACCCAGGTACGGTTACGAAGTGGAGACCATCCTACCCAATCCGGGCCAGGCCATGCATGAATCTTGAAAAGCACACAGACACTGGTGTCAACTCTCGTTGTACTTATGGTAACTGGATGGTAAACCATCCAAGAAATCCTCCTAGTCGCTAAGGCCTGACCCCTAGAACAAGCCTTGAAAGTTGCAGGACCCGTCTCTGAAGTCGGGGGACACAATCGTGGCCATCGAAGGAGAGCGATTGCTCGGCCTTGCAGAGGACACGGGCTTCGTGGGTTTCGGGTTTGAGGCTTCTGTGGGCTCGCCGAGGTTGCCGACTTTGGAAGTTGTCAACCCGCACAAGGTCGAAATCTGATATGATAGTGGCCTGTGACCCTTTCTCGTTCACAGGCGCAGCGGAAGTCACATTACTGAGCAGTCACTCAGGAAGCATACTACGGGCTATGGACTGTCGCAAACATCTGCAACAAAGTCTCCCCAAACTGGATATGTTGAGTTGGCCGATTTGTGGAAGCTTACGGGGCTGCCTTGCTTGCGTCCCAGTGCAGCAAGGTTTGGAGTTGGCTTTTTCTATTCAATGATGCACATGGAGAGCGTAGTTCCTGGGGTAGCAGCTAGCAGCTACTTAGCTACTTGTAGCGAACCACATGCTCCCAAGCCTCATCTACATGAGCTACAGTAGGAGGGCGTAAATGCTTTCGAATCCCCACCGTCCGGTTGCACAACGATCGAGGAAGACATTGACCAAGTCTTCGGAGCTCACTTTCGTCACGGTGCAGCGCTACTGCTGCTCAGTTCGGAGGCTGTGCAGGGGTGCAGCACTTCGCAAATTTGGTTCTTCAGCATGTGTCGCAAGTCGATGTGATAGTCGATGCACAGTGTTTTTGTTTTTATTCCTTTCCGCCAGGGCCGGCCACCGAATGTTTGAAAACAAGCCCAATGCCGTGCCCGCGTGGCCTCCTGGTCTAGGAATGAAAGGAGCCGAATCGAGGTCCGAAAGGAAACACTGTGCCACAACTTGGTTTTGAGTGTGTATAAGGTCCCGCACGGTCTGTATTCCTCCAAGCCGGGATAGCCCCTGCAACTTGTTCAGAATAGTTTGGGCTGCCGGCTCCGGTTGGTGCATGACCCCCCCTGCCAGAGGAACTGCGAAATGCTGCTGCCCAGAGCCAGGGTGGGCAGATGGAGGACCCTCCGCAGTACGAGAACTCTTTCGAGGCGAATGTCCTGGCTGCTTAAAGTTCAAAGCGTTGCGCTAGGATGAAGGCGTTGCCGAGTCAGAGAAGAGGAAGAGTGACATGGAGCACGAGGTGCCTCGAATGCTGGGTAAATGCTGAGAGGGAACAGGGGAAGTTCATCAGAGGGTATAGCATCATGGAAATCGAAGTGGCTGAAGTGCTTTGCGTGCACGCACACCTTGCCTATTTCTCCATGGTGATTAAGCGCGAAATTTGCAACTTTTATGTTGGTGGTGATGAGCGTGATAAGGGGCCTGAGCTCGTGCTGCCTTTGCCGGCGATGTGCATTTGTTCTCCGTTCCGAGACCCAGGCCACGGTGCGGATTCCTGTCGGCCGCGCCACGGCCTGGCAGCTGGACGAAGCCACGGCGGCCAACGCTTCTTGGTCGCGACATGCTGCGAGTTCTTCTGGTGCTTGCGACCGAAACACATCATCGTCTAGGGTCTAAAGTTTTCGAGGTTCAGAAAGCAGGATCAAACAAACGCCTCTGTCAAGCTTCGCATGAGCAAGCCCATTCTCTGGTATCATCAGAGAAGGGCCTATTCGACAGCTCTGTCCGTGTTGACATGTGCCCTTCTAGAACGCATTGGGAACCGGCTTCTTGAACAGCATCAAATCTTGCGTGTAACACCTCTGTTGCATTTTTCATTTCGGACCACGATTTGATTTGGGACTCCCCTATTACCGCACCCTTTTCCTGTCGTGTGGGACCCGTAATTACTTGTTCACCGCGGCCTTGATTTCCAGAGTTGCTTGACTGGCCACTCGGCTGTTGGAGAACTTGGGAGGATCAGGAATTGGGGATTCCAGGAATGCCTGTTTCGTGGTGATTAGAAATTCGCATAGCAAGGATTGCTTTTAGAGTTCAGAGAAGTTGAGTCTGAGCAGAAAGCGAAAAGTGGGTGAAGGATGTGCCGGATGTGCTGCATGGGTTCGCGAAGTTTAGAAGCAGGCTGTTTAAGATGGGATAGACCGACCCGTCTTGAGCTATGGAAGATGTGTGTGGGGAAGGATGAGATACAGGAAGGGGCTTACAACTTTACAGGGCAGGCTCACGTTCGGAGAGCCCTTCGGTTCTCTAGTGTACAAGAGTTTTGGGTCCCTGCCACTTCAGTTTCTCTCTGCTCTGAAATCTACCGAATCACCGCCACGCAGTTGGGCGCTGCTTGCAAAGTCGTGGTGGTTCCTTTTCCGTTTTGGTCCATGGCAACGCGGTCGGTCTTAAGTCCTGGCGACAGTTTTTTGGTTCGAAGACTTTCCAATCCAATGTCTCTCCGCCACTTCTGACAGACCTGCATTGCCTGCACTTCCAAGTCACTGCCAATGTTCCCCAATCGCTGCCACTTGCTCGACTTCTCTATTCGCGGTTCCATGGTCTTTGCCGTCAGAGAGCGGAGACAAAAGCTAGAAAGAGAGGTACACGGGTATGCAGGGGTTACCTGCCCCTTGCCTGTAGCAGGTATCCAACGACTTGGCTATCGTGAGTGAGAAGTTTGGGCTCGCTGCCCGGGCTCACTTTGGTGACCATGGCTGCTTGGATGTGAGCCTGCATGCGGTCACTCACCCTATCTCAAACTATAGCAACTGCTACACCCGTTGCGCTTGCTCCGAGTTGGACTTGCTGCCATTGCTCCCGCAACTAACGAGGCTCGTGACAAGCTCAGACTTGCCTCCCACCAAACACATCAGATGTATGGGAAGAGAAGGTCGACAGCCACAGTCCAACAATGTTCGATTGAAGTTTTCGCCTAGCTGCCTAGCTAGGACCTGTGGAGAGGGACTGGTGGAGGCATATGCAAAATGCACAAAACCCCCTGAAGGCCAAAGGCTCGATAAGTCCACAGCTTGAGCAGCAATCATTCGGTAAAGGCTGAAGGCTTGCATTGTAGGACTGCTCTCGGGCATAATTCGGGAGGGGTGCCAGGAAAACATCTCCAGCGGAATGGAAGCAGCAGAACTTGGCAATGCGGTACGACCATGTTTTTTCCTCAGACATGAGATAACCGATATACGTCTGCCCTGGCTTGCATCTGCACGTCTTAGCTGGAGTTTCTGACGCACAACCAAGGACCAAGCCTTCCAACCCAACTCCATTGAACCGAAAAGAACATGCCAAACCTTTCCCCGTTGCCGAATTGTGCTTGCACTGGCCTACATGTAAGGCATGGAAAGCGTCATATTGACGGGTTTCCCCAGTGCCATCGCCCAAGCGCGACCGGAGGTCGTTGGCTCCTTGGCGAATCGAATCCAGGGATTTGTGGTTATGTGAGTTATGTGTTGAGTATTTAGCGTGTGGCTCGGCTTTGAAGGCGAGACAGCACCCTGTGACAAGGCATGCAGGCCAGCCATCGCAGCACGCGATCAGCCCTCTCATGCAAGTCACTTTCAGCATTGAGGCATAGCTGAAGACACTAGCACAGGCTGCAAACAAAGCAAGAATAGAAAGAGAAGCAACGCAGCACTCTCTGAAATGAGCTCGGGGCGGTGAATGTCACACGTGTTGCTCGCATCGTCTGCGCACCCAGCAAATCCAATGGAGGCTTGGAGCACAGAAACCCAGCACCGATTACAGACGCAGGCAGTCACAGTCCCAGGTGCGCACTTTCAGGAGCTCCGCTAGGTTTCGGAACGACTACTCGGACCGGATGCAGTTGCTTCCGTTTGCTCGAACGGCTCTGATGATGAATGTTCGATTGCGGTGTAGAAGGTGGCAATTTTCATGTATGTTGTGCACGCCCACCATGTTTTCGATGATATGGATGGTCTTCGTCGTAAGTATGGACGTTGAGGCATCCTCTCTTTCTACCGCGACGGCCAGCTCCACAAAGCCAGCGAGGCGCCAGTGGAGGCAGCGGCCGCACCGGCACAGATCACGCCGATGGACGGGCAGGGTTTTGTTGTATTTTTACGTTGTAGTTACTAGTAATATAAGTTAGGATATTATTTTGTTTTGTTGATATATGATTGTTTATTTGTGCGTTTACATGATGTTGTATTTGCATATGTTTGTGTGTTCAAGGGTACCTTAAAGGAAGCTTAGTTCGGTGACCTCAGCCCTCCCGAACCTCGCGTGTGTTTATCTTGCAGGACACCGCATCCTTGGAGTTGCCTGATCATGTGCGGGACGTTCGTCAGTTGCTCGTGCCGGCTGATGCGGAAGCATGTAGCATCGTGGAGGGAGATCTGATTGGATTCGCTACGGCCGCTGCATCAGACCTTTTTCTCGTCGGAGCTTTCAGAAAGTCACTGACTTCCGCCATGTTTGGATGTCGCGATCGGTGAAGGTTGGCCGAAGCAGGCTTTGCCGATAGCTTTGCAGAAGCGAACGAAAGTGTGGATTCAGCAAGCCCAGGTTTCAGTACCACGACCACACGGCCGATATAATCGTCCATGCTTGGGGCACCTCTTTGCAGGAGTCGTTTGCCCAGGCGGGCTGGGAAGCCCGTCCCTTAAAAGGTTGCTCAAGTCGTAAGGATGGCGTTGTTATAAGCCAGGGCAACCTGGACGTAGCCGGCCTCAGGTCCCGGAAGACTGCGTATTGAAACCATGGTGTCCACCTCCAGAGCAGGATGCTAACTGAAGAAGGTGGCCCAAGCACCAAGCAGGAGTTGCTGTATGGTGCATCTACTGGAGACGTTCGTCGCCTGTCTAACGGTTGAAGGAAAAACCTTACTCAGGCGAAAGGAGTTGTAGTTGTCGAGGTAATGATCCTATGGGGGCTTCATTGCAGTGTATGCATGAGCAGTAAGGTTTTGATTGATATTATTGGTGGAGTGCGACGCAGTCAGCTATGTGGGTGAAAAATACCTTCTCCGCCACAGCCCTCGTTAATGCCCTGCAAAAACCTCGAGCGATGTGACGCACGTGAGCACAGGACTGTGGCGGAAGCATGGTTTGAAGCCAAAGCCACCCCACAATAGGCATGGGACGGAAAGCGCACCGCCCCAGGGTGAGCCACGGAATGCTGTGCCCACCTCGTAAGAAGCCCAAATCGCAATCTGCCACCAGGCGGCTCACGATAAGATGCAGCGATCAGCAAAGCCTGACATGAGATGTTCGGAGGTGCGTCCACGAACCGAAACCCGCAGGAAAGCTCCAACACCCCACCAAGGCTCCACTAGTCCCCCACCGAGGCCCCAAACTTGATTTGTCTTGTTTCGGTGTGACACGCGGTTAAAGCGGATGCGCCTTTGACTGCGCTTGTTGCCACAGGCTTCAACAAGATCACGATATATGCACTGTGACGCACAGGCTTTAACAAGGTCACGATATATGAACTGTGACGAGCAACAGCATCCGATTTGCCAGGTTTGTGTGGGCATGTTCAACTACATGACCCCCCTGGAGAAAGCTGACGCCTTGGATACTAGAGTTACTACTTGTAGGGTCGACGCCTGGCTTGGACGTTCATGTGTTCTTTTCTTGTGGTTTCTGTTTCAATCGAACTGCAGCCGAGCTCTGTCGAGATATGTGTGTGTGTGTGTTTTAGCTGAGCCTCAATTACGGCCTACTTCCGTGTCTATCCTTACGCCCGCCAGTGTGCTTCTGCGACAGTCGAATGTGATAAACTCACAGCCATGCCTTGCACCGTTCCGAAGCTGCGGAGATTCACGAATGCGGCTGTCACCGGATTTTGGTACGCCTCATCGTGTTCTGTAGAGGTGCCATTATACAATTGTCATGGAGGGGCTCTGCAGAGTGCATCACACCTCGGTAATAGCCCTCACTTGAAGTACAATACAGCTTGAGGTTGGCATTGCCAAGACCGTTGAAGTGGAAGCCACAGGGCACGACCTTCTGGACCTACTCTATCATCTTCTGGATGAGTTCCTGGGCTGCAAGTCCGGGCGGATACATTTACGTTGACATGGGAGGCGAGCGTTGAATTGCTGTGTGGATAACGTGACATGATCAAGAGAGGCTCGGTAGAAGTGATGCGATCGATGACGTTTGGCAGCTGCCTCCGCCTAGCGAGCAACGCGCAAGGCTCCGTCTCCACGGTCTGTGGTATCTATGGTGTTTGTTCCCTGCTTTCAGACGCCCAGATGAAAAAGGGGTGCTTACAGGGCTTTCAGCCAGGTTCCTCTACGTCTTTGCCACGGAGATGCACGTCAGCAGGTGCATCGAAATCTTGTCCTTCGATGAGTCGCCCGACTTGTGACGGTCTTGCATTATCTTGATTTGCTAAGAGAGATGCGTCGTTGGGGGGATGGCAACGGCAACGACTACACAGCATGTTCACGAGCACAGGCACTTGCCTCCGTGTGCAACCGTCCTCATAGCTTCCATGGCGTTCTGGACAGGATGAGCTTGTTTAGGCAGTTTCATGTGCTGCAGGACTGTCACGAGACGGTTTTGCTTAAGCCTTGTCAGAGAGCTTGCTGTGAATGTTTGGCTTTACTCCAAGAGAGTTTCAAGAGTGTTGTAGACTTCATTTGCATGAATTTTGACAGTGTGATCGCGAGCATGTCGTTTTCAGGGAATCGGATTTCACATTCTCTTTCCCATTGAAACAAGGCACAAGTTCAGCATCCGAGCGAGGGGCTACGGAGAGAAGATGGACTTGCGGATGCTCGGCTCCTATGACACGTGGTTTAATTCCTCATTGGTACATTGCCATGTGCCAGAATACATAACACTAGCCCGTCATAGTTCCAGGCGAGATATTCGGATATTTTGCGGTGTGTTCGGCTAGTGGCAAGGCCAGTGTATTCCGCAGATGCCAAGGAAGCATGAGCAAGGCACCGAAATCAAGGACAGCGGATAGTTTTCAGCTTTTGTTCTTGCCACTTCCGGTTCTCCTCGAGAACATGCAGAAGCAATCATGCCAGTTTTTGCTCTGCCTTGCAGCCGCAGATCGGAGTGGAGCGCAGGCCATTACGATGCACATGATGAAGATACTGGCTCCCGACTTTATGCTCACCGAGGAGAGATCGAACTTGAGCTATGTAGGACGCTGGGATGGACCGAGGGCTCATTGCAAAGCTTCAAAGCTTCATCGCACATGGCTTTAAAGGGACATCCAGTTGACTGCAGGAAGGTCGTGGCTCTCGTGATGCGGATGGCCAGATGTCGGACTTTCCCTTCGAGGCCTCATTGTGCCACGTCCATGTCAGACCTGTCTGAACCTGATCTTGGCTTGCAAGATAGGGCACCCACGTAATCATGATGCGTAGTTAGCCTACCTGCGTCGGACTTCAGCAGCACCCGAGCAAAAACGGCAAGTATATACACGCCTTCTGTGCATTGGCTTCACAGTTTGTGAATCTGCAACGTTTTGTCCGTTGCAAATGAATCTATCAACTCTCGTATACCCTGCCCGTTACCGAGGCGTATGTGCTGCTGGATATCTGAGCTTCTCTGTGCACGGCCGTGGCAACAAAGACACTGGAGATTCGAAACCTAGTATGTGCTCCAACTTTGCACAGATAGATGGCGAGAGAGCTGTTGGTATAGTAGGTATATGGGGCGACACAGATACATGAATCCACCCAACTGCTCGCTGTTCTGACTAAATTGTGTGTTCATGTACGTTGAACTATCTGCACGTTGAAAGACATAGACAGGCCAGATGTAGCGATAGACAGATCAGATCCATCAGACACAACGACGGATGGATTCTGCCTGTGTTTCACAGTGCTAGGACAGGAGTCCGCGACTGCGGCTTAGATTTCCTGACTTGCTTCTTGCAAAAGGTCTGTGGTTAGGTTTCTTTGGAGAGGTCTGCATTTCCTTCAAGAAAACTTGGGGCTTAGGGGGTTAGTCAACGAAGGCTTGTAGTCATTGTAGTCTATGTCTACGATCGCAACTAGGATTCAGAGTGGTTCGATCTGTTGTCGGTTGTGATCGGCACGGGGGACACATACATCAGAATATAAAGGCGGACACACACGTCACCATAAGATTATATTGAGCCGATGTAAGGTTTTCTCAGGAAGGCCTTTCTGAACAAATGACCTGACCCAATAAATGGCAGATGGTTCTGTCCTACCCTCGGTGATCTGAAGGCTTGATGCTGTACCTGAAGAGGTTGGTAGCACTTCATGAGCACATTCATCTCAAGTTGTAGTTGCGGAAGTCCTGTATTTTTCGGTCGTCAAAGCCTCGAAACTCTTGTTGCCCAAAGATGTCCACCCAAGCGCTTTCGCTTGAAGGCTTCGAGCTGTTTCGGGCTTGATGTGCTGGAGTCAGTCGCTCTTGCCGGCATCAGGCTGGTGACACTGAACGCCTCCGAGCCGGCTGCAGTATATTGGTGACAGATCCTGTGCTGCCTGTCAAGCACTTCAATCTTACATAGCTCTCGCGGGATTCCTGACCATCGTTTCTGGAGGTCATAGCCAGGGTTTGTCGATGCTTCGGATCTGTGGAGGGTGGAAGGTTCGGCCTTCGACGTTGGGTGTTTCTCCGGATCCATGGATACCACCACTCGACTTGAGACGCCGGCTGCCTCTGTATTCTGGCTTTCAGTGGAAGAAGCATTCAGCCCCTGACGCGATGCCGGCCAAAGCGCAAAAGTACGGCCTCATGCTCAGTTGGTGAGTCCGCGTGTTGGATTTTGGGCCGGTGCTGGCACATCTCACAGTTCATTTCCCCTCGTGGAGGATGTGGCCTTTCGTGAGTAGATTCTCACGGACATGCCTCTAAGAAGTTTGGGGTTCTGGGGCTTCGTGATTGGGCGGCGTTCTTCAAACACAGCGGCATGTGCACCGCAGTCACACGAGCATGCCCGCCTTGCCTTGTGCTGAATCAAATCGACTCGGTTATTAGGGCCGTCAACCTCACGCTCACCTTAAGGATAAAGGCTCAGAGCTAACATCCCAAAGCCATGCTTCATCACCAAGGGAAGCTGGCTCAGGGCGAGACCAACGCTGGTCTACGTGCACGGAAGACGCGGCCGGACTCCGACTCTGCCTTTTGGCCACAAGAAGACGACAGTCGCTCGCAAGTTCTAGTGCTTAGAGAAAGATCAAAGGATGCAGGGAGAGAGAGAGAGAGAGCTCTTTTGCAGGGGATTAGGACATGGATTTTGGGGCCCACAGTGAGTCACCCTTGGCCGTAATACCCGCACCGGATAGACACTGGATGGACGTGTCGGCTTATAAGGTGAAGGTTTGGGTTGCAGTATTAGGGCTTGTACCAGGTCCGGAGTTCTGCCAAGACTCTCAGTTACCCGGCGCTTAAGATAACCACATTGTCGGTGGATCGCTTCGGTATGCGGCGGAACTGATGCGAAGCCAAACCGAGCAGACCCTGGCAGCCCTGGACCAGGCCTACGGGGAAGCGAGCCCCGATCGGTACGAGAGGGACCGCAGAGCAGAGAGGGAGGAGAGGGTGGTGGGGACCAAAGCAGCCACGGGAGCGGCCGCAGCAGCGGAGCACATACAAGAAGCAATGCAGCTAGCGCGCAGCATAGAGCTGCACGGGGTTGAGGCCCACCTGTCTGCAGCAGCCACGAGCCTCAGCCTGGCGACGGACGGGGAGATAGGGCGGAGGGGAAGACAGGGGCCGCCGCCACCGATCGCCTTCCAGATCGCGGCCCTAGTGGTGGGGATCCTGGACGAGCGCACTCAACGGGGTGACCCGCCGACCCAGGGGGAGCTGGCCGAGGTGACGGAATTGACCCAGAGCGGTCAAGCCCTTTTGTGGGGGGGCAAGAGGAGCTCCAACTGGCAGCGCACGCACGATGCCACGGACGCCGCAGAGCATGCTCCACACGCTCATCACGACCTACCCCCTGGGCATGGAGGACCTGGGGGCACTACGCAACCTGGTGGAGGGGGCGGCGGACGGCGTGGAAGTCCTGGTGGGGCTCTACCCACACAGGGGGCCACAAGAGGAGCTCGCAGTGCACCCAGCGGACGTTATCGGCCTGCAAAGGGGGGCCCAGGAACAAGTCCCTCGCGAAGAGAAGGGGGCAGCCAACGCAGCGCATGTGCTGCGGGCGCGACGGCAACTGCGCCACCTTGTGACTGGGCGCGGGAGTACTGGGGACCGGAACTCGTGGAGATTGTGGAAGAGGACGACCAGAACGACACAGGGGGGCGGCCAGAACATCGAGCACCAGTACCACCGCAGCGGGGAATGGAGGGGCGGCCAGAACCTCGAGCACGGGTACCACCGCCGCCGCCTCCGGAAGCTGAACTGAAAGGGGAAAGCACTGAGAGCCGGGAGCCTAGACGGCGGTTCACAAGCCCCAGCTCACTAGATCATGACGATTAAGGGGGGTTGCTGCTGTTCTGTGCTTTGCCATTCCGTGTGAGCTGGGGGCTAGAAGAGAGTACGGACAGAAGAGTTAGGAAGAGGGGGAGACCTAAGCCAACTAGCGAGCTGCAGTGCGCCGTACCAACCCTCAGTAACGCTGTTTGCTTTACCAACATGGTCTCCCCCACACAAGCACAGCCTGGGGGCCAAGTAACTACAGCTACACTCGTGTAGGCACCTGTTTTTGCTGAGTATGAGGCTCCACGAGTAGGCCAGTGTAGTGTTGTCACCAGTTTCGGGGGGGACCCCGCAAGGCCCGGAGTCGTCATAGCCGTCATACCCTTGTTTTTGTGTGTGAGTGTTGGGACAAGGGCACAGTCGGGGGACCAACCTTTGTTTTCGCAGCCCTCAGAACTAGGGAAGCCTGACTTCAAGCGGGGACATGTGACCGATGTAATCGCAATCTCCAGTACGGATGGCCTTTTTTGCTTGCGGTTACCAATGCATCCCCTCTTGAAGCGAGACAACTGGGGGACGGGCAGACCTTTCAACAGCGAGCCCCAGGGGGACGATCGTAGTCGTATGGTAGCCACAGCGGCGCGGGGATGAGGCCGGGAAGCGCGGGTTCATAGAGTAAGGGGCTGGGGCTTGCTGCAAGAAAACCTTGAGCCCACCCAGTAGTACAGTACCTCGGTCAGAGGGGGCCCCAAAGCCAGCCTCTTACGAAAAACAACATGAGGGCTGGGCGGGCCGAAGGCCTGAGGGTCGCATGGACGACCCCTACGCCCTGCAGAAAGAAAGAAAGAGCTCTTACCAGCGACAGCCGTGACAAGCTGCACCAGATTGACCCTGAAGGATGCAAGTAGTGAATCGAACCCAGATGGCCGCCTCCAAGCTGGAAGGCGCGCCAATTTGCCCCCAACACTGTTAGACCCATGGCTTGCATACAGACGCCTTGGAGCACGTTCCAATGTTTCCACAACCTCGTCAGGATACGTGCCGACAAGCACTCAGCGTGACAAGTTTGCATCCATGGTGAGTGGTGGATTTCCCGAAGCCACGCGTAAAGCACAGGTTGTTGAGTTGCGGGATTTGGTGCTAAATCAGCATGTGGAGAAAGTGGACTAGAAAGTGGTGATGTACAAAAAGCGCGGAGGTCCAAGGTTTCATTCATTTTACGGGCACTAGGCCGAGGGATTCTTGGTGGAGTCTGGGAAGTTCTCCCGCGGGGTCGTGCTCTCCGGATCGTACCCCAGCCGCGCCAGAGAGGGCAGCGATAGGCAGCCAACGACTTGGAGCGATGAAGGATGAAGGCGGCATCAGGGAGCGCTTGGAGGTAGTTGGGGATGCCGGTGAGACTTGCTGCGATGACGAACTCATTGCAAAGAACTCGGGCAACTCTGGGTTGATGCAGGGCCCTCTTGGACTGCAAGCCTCTTCTTTTGCCAGTGTCCTGTGGGTCACTCCCGCAGAAAGCCCAAGACTCTTTGGTGTATCTGAACAGCAAGCTTGACTAGGCAGGCTGGCACACGTTCGACTGTGTCACACCCAGCAGAGAATCAACTGAGAGGGGGGGGGACAGGTGGAACCCGTTTCGGAAAGACAGAGCGGAGTAATATTTTGGCTTCCTGTGACTCATGCCTTGGAGCCCCACGCGCGGTGATTACGTGGGCGCAGAGAGCCATAGTAAACACCACGCCGGGGGGGGGGGGGGGGGGGNGGGGGGTGGGTTCGGTGCCGCGGAAGCTCTCGCTGATCCTGTTGCGACCTTTTCGGAGCCACATATTCTGTCTCAGTGGGGACTTCCCTGAAGTGGAAGTGTGGGCTTGGCCGATCTTGACAACATCGCAAACTTCCTTGGTTGTGGTGGGATGTTCCTCTTTTCTACACATTGTGCCCTTAAGGACAAGGCCTTTGAGCACTGAGCAAGAAGCACTGGGTCGGTGAGTGAGAGCGTGCATGTCTCAGTCAGGATAACAACGGTATCTTGGAAAGTTAGGCGGATAAGGCGCTCCGTGGATGCCATTGTCTGCTGTCCTTGGAACCCTTGCTGCGTTGAGAGTTCGACCCGAGCCTGAACTCCAATTTTTGGTGATAGGTCGCTGCTGGATTTGGTGGATTCCTGAGCTGTTGTGGCTTTGCCAGGTCTTTGCGGTGGCCTAAGGTTTGGCTTAGTTCTGTGTATTTTCATAGACATCCCCATACGCTCAAAGCTCCGATTTCCACGGCACGGGACACAACTCGGGGTCCCGACAGCCGCTCAGATGGCATACAGATGTCTAGCTTCTTTTCTACTCAGCCTCCTTCTTCACTCCTCTGGACGCGGGTGAAGTGAGCAGGCAACATAGCGCGGGCCTTCGAGTGCTTTCATGCAGTCTGCAGGGGGGTGTTAGATTGTTTAAACTGTAAGCTGCGGTGGTCATGAGGTCGGTTTCTCGTTTGCAGATTCGCAGAGCTGTGTTTGTCTTGAAAGTCCCGATATACGGGGGGTCGGACCTTCCTGCCCCTTGCCAAAGACAACTGCGCTGTTGCGCAGGCTGTCAGATGGTTTCCGGGGAGGGGGTCTTCTCCCTTTGTGGTTGCCCGTTGTTGTTGGGGAGCTCGCACCATTCCTATTCCAAACTCGCAGGTTTAATTGACAGCTTTGGAGTGCTCTCTCATCCACACCGGCCGCTAAGCCTTGCGAAGGAGAGATAGAAAGAGGAGAGACAGAGACAGGGGGCGGGGAATGTCCGCCCCCTCCCCCGCCGAGAGGTCCGTGTCTGTGTCCAGTCGTCAGAGGGTAGGGCGGGTAGGGCGGGAGGCAAGAGAAAGAGAGAAGAGAGAGCGAAAGGCATCCAAGCCTTCTGCATGTCCTTTCCGCTGGAAATAATTGAGAGCCACATGAGCCGCCTTACTGTGTTGAACAGCTCAGGAGACAGAGGATGAGTCCAAGCTCAGCGAGAGGGAGATAGCCAAGAAGAAATGGGTCACTTGGCGAAAGCCGTAATGCCACTTATCGAAGACCCACATTGCATTTCAGACATGCCAGTTCGCCCCGTGCAGTGGAGAAGATACAAGTGCGACAAGAGCATACGATGCTACTGCAAACAGTTCACGCTCACACTCGCCCAAGCCTTGCAAGGCCTTGAATCAATTCTGAATTCAGCCCTGCAAGCATACGGCGTGCGGCGCTGCATGAGATGCCCCGGCTCTAAGATTTATATAGGTATGATTCTATAGGTGCAAAATGCCGAAGGATATGATTCATTGTTGCACAGGTTCGGAGATTGAGATGGGCATGGCGAAAGCTGACAGCGGCATTTTGGGTCTCACTGGCCTGCTTCACCATCTACTACACCAACTTCTTCCGCCCGCCAGATGCAGCCTGTTAAACAGCCGGAACACTACGAGACAAGTTCGGGGTTGGTGAGGCTTTCAGGTTCCGAAGCCCGAGATCGAGACTCGCAAGCCAGCCTGCTATTGGGAGAAGAAGGGAGAGAGGGTGGCGGGGCAACTGTGTGTTGTGTACCCCTGTACACTCGTGGAGCCCGTTTCGCTTTGCTCCGAGGCAGCGGCAGCAACTCCTTGAACCCAGACGACTAATTAGTTAGCATGGTGTCACACATGCGAACATGTTGGGATTCTTGAATGGCACTGCGCAGCGCAAGAAGTGAAGGTAGCGCTTAACAGACAGACTAAGAACTGTTGCAGCTTTCAGCATTGTCTGACATTTTCAAGCATCCTGGCAGAGTTCTCGGGACACTCACAAGCTGACAAGGTACCTTAAGACCGCTGCCGAGGTGTTATGTGGGAGTCGCCTTTGGTGAACCGTACCTACTTCTACCTTGCCTTCGCTTGCCTGGCCTTCAATATGTTTCTCGAGCGGGTTAATTGTTATTGAAATTAGGCCAATGGTCTCCAGATGTCTAGAATCTTTTGAAATTGCTCTGTGCTTTGAATGCCAAGCTGAAGGCGCAGGTGTGTGCATTCTTTCGTGCTGCAGACAGTTGCAGAGTCCTGGAGATACCCCCAAAACCCAGATGCAGTCCTTCCGGTGTTTTCTTCAGGTCCATGCTGGGGTATCTCGCGCTTTGGTGCACGGTCGTGCTGAAGATCGAGGAGCCGTGGGAGACTAAACATCCGAAGGCCATCCCCGTCATGGCCATCGTTGGCTTTTCCAACGCCTCGTGCCCAGAATCGGGTTCCCTAGGCCGGGAGAAGCCATGCCAAAATACTGCATCATTTCTCGCGATGTTGGGATTCGGGGACGGAGAGACGCAGGGCATCGGATGGATGTTGGGACCGGAGCGTCGTTCGATGTTGTGGGTTTTGTTCGTCAATGGACTATCCATCCATGCGCCCTTTCCGTCCACCATCCAGCCCGCCCATCCAGCCAGCCAGCCAGCACTCCATCGATCCATCGATCGACGATTCGATCCATCGATCGAAATATCCAGCTATCCATGTTTGCATCCATCCGTCCATCCATCCAGCCAGCCATCCATCCATCGGTCTATCCAGCTATGCATCTATCCATCCATCCGTCCATCGATAGATCTATCTAATCTAATTTCATTCAATCCGAACTAACAAAATGAAACTTGGCTGACATTGGCTGATCTACCCGTTCTAGCTTATCCAGCTCCTCTAGCTTGTCTAACTGATTTATCTCGCGAATCTTGTCTAGCTAGTCTAGCTAAGCGATCTAACTAATCTAATGGATCGATCTATCGGTCTATCTCTGAACCCCCCCCCCTCCCCCCACCTAGCCACCCATCCACCCACCGATCCAACCACCCACCCATCTACCGACCGATCTACGAGCTGCCAACCGCAAAACGCCATCTGGCTCGGATCTATCCATGCACCTATCTAATCTCTATCTCTCGTTCTCTCTCTCTCTCTCTTTCTCTGTCTATCTGTCCTTTCTCTCTCTCTCTCTCTCTCTCTCTCTTTGTTCTCTCTCTTGGATGCTTCGCACTGTTTGTGATCTGTTTTTCTTTCTCCCTCCCTCACTGCCTCCCTGCCTTCCTCCCTCTCCCTCGTGTTTCTGTTATTTCCCTCGATTCATGTGTTTCTCTGCTGCCGATGTGCCTCTCCTGGCCTGTACGTATACATCTTTGATACTATCTTCGACCATCGACTCAACAGGTTTCCTGTTCCTGCACGTTTTTGGTTGGTATGATTTACTTATATTTGGGTTGTTTTCCTACATTTCTATGCCTGATCTGTTAGTGTGCCTCTTGGTTTTCCCTTTTTCGATTCGTTCGCATCCATACATTTCGTTGCCATGTCGCTGCGGCTCGTTCGTTGCTATCTTTGTTGGTCTTGTTTCGACTCGCACGGGTTCCTTGCTGACCTGCTTATTTCCTTCTTTCTCGGTGTTCGCTCTGTGGTTGCTTGTGGTTCGTTGTCTTGCTGCCCCGTCCTGTCCTGAACAAAGCCGTAAGACGACAATACGCAACAGACAGTTGATAACAATCAACACCTGCGAGCAGGTGGGCATGTTGGTTGTTGATTATTGCCTCCGAATCTGAGGTCGCCTTGCTGAGACAGGGCCGTAGCTACTTAGATTGTCAGAACCATGGAAGACTTGTTCTTGAGCCAAGGTTTGGCTGTTCTTCTTTGCGTTTTGGCCTGTCTGGGGCCTCCTTACGCTGGTCATCCAACTTATTTTCTTCCTGGGCTTCGTGAGCGCAGGCGCCGGAGGGTCGTTGGCTTGAAGCTGACTGGTTCTTGTGGAGTCGTGTTTCGGCGTTCATATGCTGGTCGGGTGCTGGTCTGGTCGAAGGTCCGCGTGTTATGGCCTGTGCAGCTCAAATTCGCCCTGTGGGCACATCTGGTACTGGGTTGGACCCCGCCTGGTCGTGCAGGTCAGTTCCTTCCGAGCGGCACGTTCCTTGGCACAGTCCCTGGCCCTACCACGGTATATAGGCCAGCACAACACTAGTAGCATCTTCAGGATGCCAGCTGGATCAGCCAAAACATGCGGCGTCAGGATGTACGAAGCATGCACCATTGCAGGTTTCCATTGCTCACCTGACCCCAAATTAGAAGGCCCTGCAAGCGCTCAGACGGCAGTCAGGCCTGGAGCTGTCCTCATGTTCGTGATCTTCTTCGGAGCTTTCTTCACATCAGAGCTCATCCCTCATGCCACCTGGTCTTTCGGAAAAGGTGAGATTTCCACAAGAAGTTCAAGATGACCCAACCAGCTTCAACAAAACAAAGCTGCTGCAAAGCTGCAGGCTCCACCTCGAAGCTGTATTTGTTAGTGAGCAACCATGGCTCAGGCCTATACCAAGTGTGAGTGCGTGCATTATCCTGTACCATAGTACATCATTATGGCACGACATACGTGGCCGAGGAGGGGCTGGCACACTACACACCCGGTCCTAGCTCCTCGTGGTGAAGTACTGAGTGACCCCGGGCTTTTGCTTTGCCGAAGCTGTGAGCGCAAGTCTTGACGGGTTGTGCATGGATCCGGAGACTTGTTATCATTGTGTCTTACTCGTACAGGCAATGGCTAGCTCACAGACACCATTTCTAGCAGCACAGAAGATTTCTTGCAAAAAGCAATGCAGCCGAGCATAGGAAACTTACGATAGCAGCAACAGTAGCCACTACCACTACATGGATGAAAAACAGTAGCTCTGCATGACAACAGCAGGCAGCAGTAGCAGTAGTAGTAGTAGCAGCAGTAGTAGCAGTAGTAGCAGTAGTAGCAGCAGCAGCAGGAATGGTGGCAATCGCTGTGGCTGTGGAGGTGGTAGTGGCAGTGGTTGTAGTAGTCGTCGTCGTTTCCGTACTGGAAGTCGTAGTAGTCGCAGTAGCGGCAGCAGTAGTAGACTGCTACTGCTACTGCTACTGCTACTACTACTACTACTACGAGTACTACTACTACTACTACTACTGCTACTACTACTGTTGGGATATTTGGTTGTATGGTTTTTCTGTGGGCTTTTTGTTGGTTGGTTAACCTGATTATGGTCCTCACATGACTGACTGCACGAAGCAACCTGCAGTCCGGTATCAGAAAGCATTGATATTTGTTGCTGCAAAACAGCGAAGCAGACTGATGGAGCCTAGGTGAACCCTTCTGTTGCTGTGAATGGGCCTAATTACTCTTGTTCTGTCCTACTGTAAACTTTTGCTTTCTGCTGTTGCTTTATCCAGGGCTCCATTGTGACTACTTACCGCTGAGTCCCTGCGGAGCTGTCATTGGCGTGCCATGTGGGTGACAATTGTACTACTACTACTACTACTCCTGCTGCTGCTACTACTACTACTACTACCTACTACTACTACCTACTACTACCTACTCCTACTACTGCTACTACTACTACTACTGCTACTGCTACTACTACTACTACTACTACTACTACTACTACTACTACTACTACTACTATGTACTACTACGACTGCTGCTACTGCCATTGCCACGGCCACTGCCACTGCTGCTGCTGCTACTACTGCTGCCGCTACTACTACTACTACTACTACTACTACTACTGCTACTACTACTACTACTACTACTGCTACTACTGCTACGACTACCACTACTGCTACTACTATTACTACTACTACTAGCTAGTCGTAGTCGTTGTCGATCTATCAGACGTAGTGGTAGCAGTAGCGGCAGCACTCGTAGTATGTAGTAGATATGTAATAGCATCAAGCAGTGCCGTGTCCGGCAAGAACAACCCGTCTGTGCATGGTTGCATTTTCGCAGGCAGCAGGGCGAGATGAGTATGTTTGAGACTCCTCGCTCATCTACGGGAGGTGATCACACATGTTCCCAAGCATCATTGCCAAGCATCATCGTGATGCCGGAAGATCCTGTAGACAAGAACCAAAGAAGCATCATGTACGACACAAAGCCCGATCAATTCGCCCATGAATCTGCAGCATCGCTGGAAGGCTAGTCATTCCTGTTGCAACCCCGAACAACCAAATCGATATTCGGCTCAATCCACAGTGGTAAGCTGGCTTGTCCATTTGCCAGAGTCGAAACCCAGGCGGAGTTTCAGGAGTCTCGACGGTATGAATTCCGGATGTCAAACGCCGTGGAGCTTTGAGTCCAGCCAAACTTTGGCACCTGGCCCACTGCAGGAAAGGTCAAGAGAAGGCCCGTCTCAGGCACAGACGCCGCAAAAGCCGTGCGCTGCTTCGAACATGTGGAGCAAATCGTGCAGCTACCGAAAAGTGGTTCGGTGGGCTTGCAAGAAACCGGTGAAGGCTGTCAGTCTACGTTCCCTAATGCTCCCTAATGTTAATGCTTTTTGCGAATGTCATAGTGTGCCATCATATTTGTGCCATAACCTGTAGGTTTTGCTTCGCAGGATGCGTCGCCGATGCACAGAGCGTTCAGGTGTTGGGATTCCCACAGTTCGACCCCGTCTCTTCGAACTGGCCGCGAAAACCAGATTCCTCCAGTTCCAGATTTCATCTGTCTGCGTGGGCCAAGACTGTGGGGATTCAAAGGCAAAGGTCCGATCATGGGGTGCAGGGGTCACAGTACAGTAGTGAATTTGGTCGGATTCCGAGCGGGCACGCCTGTCGGCTCCGGCCTTAAGACCAGCTCATTTGTTGTGTTTCATTGTCACCAGGCTCTGTAGCCCCTGTACATCCAGTGCTGTCCACACTAAAGGTGCTAGGGCCCATTATTTTCAAGAATCTCAGGCGCGAGCGCATTACTGGGGCCCGCGAAGCCTTCGCAGGCGCACTGCGCGAGGCCCTGGTGCACTGGGTGTTGTGGTTTTGTTGCATCCTGGGTTAGAAGGGTGTTGGAAGCTTCGGCCGATGCCCTGAACGAGGGCAGGGCAAACTTAAACTAGTCTCCCTTTGAGGGGCACACATAGACTCGTGGTTTTTGGACAGTCATCCCGAGGTACACACTTGGGTGTTGAACATCGGCTTTAGGCTTTAGTTGAGGTTGCTGGTATATTACATCAAACCGCAAAGCAGGATTTGGAGTGTTTGCTCACGGATGCCTCACGACCACAAATAGCATATCCAAACAGTTTTCGCGCCTGAAACTTGGCAGCTGCACATGATCGTGGAATAGTGAACGAATCGTCTACAAAGCTGCCAGTGCCGCCCGGACCGTATCACAGCAGAGTAGAGAATGGCTGGGATCCGACCTTCCCCGGATTCGCTTGAACCCTAGATTCGTCCTAGAGCTGACAGCGCAAAACCTCACGATCGATCAGTCTTGTCATAATCTGTGAGACTCTCCGGCAGGCCGGGGCGACCGTTGAGATTAGCAAGGCGTGCCTGAGAGCTTGGCTTTGGGGGGCCGGGCGATCGACGCTGATGCTTTTTGTTGCAACACCTTGATGTCGTGTTTTTCGGAAGTCCCTCTCCCTTCCACTCTCTCCCTCCGACTCCTTCTCTCTCTCTCTCTCTGTCTCTCTCTCTTTCGCTCCCTCTCTAGATTGGGCTCTCTCTCTCTCTCGTTCGCGTCCAGGTCAAGCCGCCCAACCTTGGAGAGGGCTTAGAAGATCAGGATGCGGTGGCCGCGCGGCCAACAAAGTCGGAAAGTTTTCGAAAGCCGCTCTTCGGTAGGCATCCTCGAAGGGATGAAGTGCCCCTGATCCACCACTCAGGCATCCCCCTCATTCGCGAACTGAGGTTCTTGTTGAGGCACGCTGGCCATAGCACGGCCTGGGTGGGAAGGCTGCGAAGCAAAAGGCGACGACAAATAAGAGCACCAGCTGAGTGATGCAAACATAAGGTTTCGTCCCGAGCTTGGGACAATGATTGCTCAAGGCAACAGTCACAGTAGGCCTGCCCAAACAGGCTATTACCTGTTGGCCTTCTTGTTCTGCAGGTCTGTCTTCCGAGTTTAAACAGCACGGCTCATTTTTCCTGCTCGTTGTGTTGTCAGCAGTATCCTTCCAAGCTTTGTTGCATGTTCCCTGAGACGGTCACAGGGCCATGCGTTGCCAGGGTTCGACTAACTGTTTCGCAACAGGCCGTCAAATCTGCTGTACATAGTGCCGACGCGAGGTCTTTTGCAAACCTTCAGCGCCATGCCGGCATTGCATTTTTTTCAAGCGGCAGATACCTTGTCCCTGTTTAGAGTTTGTTCAAGCAATTGCCGAACTCGCATGCAGACAGAACATAGGTACTGGTAGATGGGGGAGCTGCGCATATCATCTCTATCATATGTATGCGAGAGTCACACATTAGTTCATTTAACGCATTCATAGACAGAGTCAGCCACACCCACCACAAACCCCCACCCCACCACCACACCTGACGGCGGGGCACTCGTCACCATCGTCGTGGTAGCCGGCATCATCCTCGTTTTTGCCAGCACATTATGCACGTAAGTTTCATTGGAGTCATGCATGTATATGGGTAAGTTACACTGTTCAGTTCTGCATCTACAGTCTACAGGCACAAAGAAAGCAGATGAGTACTGCCAATTCAGTACTTCGGTTTAGCTTCGGCAAGTCCGTGCAGCTATGGTGGAGAATGATGGGTTCATCCCCCTGCAACCTCAGCGAACGAAGTTCAAGTTCAAGGATTCCGCATCTTCGGGATATGTCCTTTGGGTTTTTTTGGGATCCTTCGCTTTGAGGGCATCAGGAAGGGGCTTGACATCAGCGGCCGCCCTCCTAGCATGCTACAGTATAGCACGTCATGGAATCAGGGCACGGTTGCAGTTTTGGCTCATCACACTAACGCGCATACAGCTCAGTCAAGAAATGAACCTGGCATGTCCAGGTCGTCAGCACAGCATCTGATCCTGAAGTGCGAGAGCCTTCCCCTCTCGGCAACTTGTTAAAGATTGGAATGCATGGCTCCGATCAGGAAGGCGTTCATCAATTGGGCATGTCTCGATGTGAAGCTGGTGCCAGTGTCTCAATGGGATGGAACCAGGCGGGATCCTTTGACTTGACAGCATGTGGTGTCGGGCGCTGTGCTGTCTAGCGGTTGCGAGCGTCCTCGCATGAGATGATGAGAATGCTGCAAACCTGAGAGGCCATTCTCGCTCAAGGACAAGGTTGGGGCGAGGCCTGAGAAAGTGTGTGTACTGGAAGATTTGGAGTAGCAGCTTAAAGACCAGCTTGCTGCAGTTGTCGACTTACTTGGGCCCATATCTTCCAGCTGGACCAGGGTGATTCAAAGGAAGTTTGCTGTCAAACCAGTCGCGTCGATACGAAAAATGCTTCGCAGCAGCCCGAGCCAGAGAATTTTTGCTTTGCGAATTGCCAGGTGAATCTCGGACAGCGGCCGCACCACAGAAGGCTCGATGCATGTCGCTGTTGGTCATTGTTCTGGTAAATGTGTGAATAGACGTTGGCTTTCTCGAGACTGATCAGTTCAGATCTTGGGCAACACTTCTGGCATCATATCAGGCTGTGTGTTCGCTTCAAGGAGTTCTCAGATCCATGCCTTCCTTTTGGGCTCATCATGAGAATGTGTACAGCTTCAGAAGTACCTGCCACACCGGAACGTAGCCTACACAAATGAAGACTGCATTTGGCAGGCCACACCTCCTGAACGAACGGCAGCCACCCAGGCAGCGGCTGCCGAGTTTTCTGGCCAAGTTGAGGGGCACTGTTTCAATGCGGCGTGGGCATGTGAGCAACAGCAATATGTAACACCTCGGCAATGCTTGTGCTCGCTGGCACATCGGGCTCCGTAGTTTGCCGTCAAGAGGACCCAAAAGCACACTGCTGAGATGTCAAATCTCAAAGGTTTTGTCCAAGCATTCTGGAATTCTGGATGTATCGGCTTTCGGAAGGCTTCAGGCACTGAAGCCGTTGAAGCACCACTGGCGAAGCACCAGCCCCTGCTACGAACACCAACATTCGAAATGATGCAATGAAGCTCGCTGGTGACATGACACTCCTAGGTGATGGACTCACTGCAACCCAGCGCGCTGAAGCTCGTCTCCATGCCTCAGTTGCCCCTGGGCCAGAGGACGGAGCCTATGGGCAGAGGATTTGCAAGATAGTCAGCATGAACACTTGACGGCAAACGCCAGTTATCGCCGTGACATTGATCGGCAAAGTGTCGAATCTTCGCTTCCCGGTTCAAGTATCCGCGAATCAATTAGTTTAACTAGTATATAGCCGGAATGTAGGCGGCTCCAAAGGCAGGAGTCGTGTGATATCGACCTCCCCGTGGACCACAGAACAAGTTGGATTTTGAATTAGATATTGGTTAGAAGATAGAACGCTGGAGAGTGTCGTTACTTCCGTAGGTCGCAGGCATGTGAGCATGCAGTGATTCCTTTGTCCAGGAGGTCTCCGCAAAGGCTGCACCGAGGCTGTCCATGGAGATGCCCTTGCAGTTGATGCCTTCCAGCATTGAAAAACGAGGCAGACTGCACAGAAACGCGATGGATCCATGGGGCGGAGTAGAGGAGTTTTGGATCGCATTGCACAAAGATTTGAAGGAAGTGTGGTGCAAAGCTCCGAACTCCCCGATGCAAATTGCCAACACGGCCGTGTTTGCCGGGGAAGTCGGGCGCTGGAGTGCCAGAGACGGCAAGCCACATGGGCTTGGCGCGCTGCTGCTTCAAGACATGCAACACTTGGGTTCTTTTCGTGATGGCCGTGCAGACGGTGAAGGTGTGTGTTTCAGCAGCAACGGTTCTTTGTGGCAGGGCCGCTGGGTGATGAACCTGCGCGTGGGCGAGTTCGTTTGTCTGGATTCGCAGGGGAAGACTTGGCTGGAAGAGTACGACAACAAAGGCAAGCGCCTTGCTCGCCAGCTCCACGGCACACCAGACTGCAAGGATGCTGCCCGTGAGGCTGTGCGATGCGAGCAGTGTGGCTGGCTCCATCATCGGTGACTCACAAGCATAGGCGAGCGCATGTTGCTGAATCTGCACACCCCATGTTTAGGTTCGTGTGTTCTTGGCTGTACAAGTAGCATGGCAACATAGCTGGTTGTGAGGGCCTTGCAAGAAACTCGTGCCCTCTGTCGCCCAGGCAGTTCAATCACGAGTTTGCCTGTCAGATGCACAGAGGTGCTGCTACCGCTGGCGTGGGTAACAGTGAATGTCTTGAGAGGCAGATTTCTGCCGTCAGTACTCGCAAGTTTTCTGCCCATGCCAAGTGCTGAGTGGCGCTCCAAAGTGAGCCAGAGTCTTGGTGGTTTTTCTCATGTGTGTCAGAGGTGCCTGCAAATCTGAGTCATGGGTATGTCTACCGTCGGGGTGATGGGGGTGCTGGTGCTGGTGTTGGTGGGGTGGGGACGGGGGCGGTTGTGGTTGGCGTGTTGTCCGGGCTGTTGCAGCGATCCTTGCTGTTAAGACGAATCTTGCCGTGAATGAGAATTGCTCGCGAAGCCAACTCGGTTCAAAAGCGCTAACTCGGGCAATCCACGTGCTCTGCCGACCGAACCTTCCATGAAGCTGATAGCTGCAGCCATCCTCTCCCTGGTCACCGGCGTTTCAATCGAGGATGGTACGGGCCGGGGCGTTCCTCCGGGCGTGGGTCCCTGTGCTAGAGTGCGTGCCACAGCAGCAAGGATGCCTGAAGGGATCCTAGCCCTGCTTGAAGTGCCATCGGCCCATGTGTCAGTTCTGTTTGAGTATGCGTGGGTCCCTGAAGGAAGCGGTTCCGGGCAATCACATTGCGGCATTCCACAGCTTTATCGACCAGCACAGAAAGAATTACAAGAAAGGCGAAATCCTCCTCGTTTGATTTTGCTTTCTGATTCATCGGGTGCCTTCGAAATGTGTCTTGTGCTTCGATGATCCACAGCCCAGTTCCGACAGGCACACACGAGTACTTCAAGCGCTTGACCATTTTTAGCAATCGCCTCCACCGTGCTGAGGCCAAGAAGGGCATTTGATGCAGCTTACATTCTGCATTGCCCACCTATGTTGATGGTTGCTCACAATGCTTTGCACGTCTTTCTCATAAGAGGGCGACGCGGTACTGTAGCATGCTCGCAATGAATTGTAGTTTAAGCCCTGTGAGTCTCCCTTTTTGCTGAAGTCCACTGCCCGGCTTTGCACCTTTGTCCTTTGTGCCTCCATTCTGCTATTTGGAAATACATTCTGACCTGTAGCAGTACATAGACTTCTTGTCACACCTCCGTGAGAATCAGCTGCCCTAATCATTGGGCCTAATCTCTTGTTCGCCTTTTTGAGACTTCGAGACCAGGAAATCACAAGAGCACCATCCGTCCTGTCATAAGCAAACGAAACGAACCCGTGCTGCAGGAATCGGAAAAACCAACAATGTGCGTCTATGTCAAAGACAACAAATTCGAGTTCAACGCACGACATGTTTTTGCAGGCGGCGTCAAAACACGGTTCTACGTGTGTTGCATGAAGTGTTTTTCCTGGCAAGGTCGCCAACATGAGGCTAAATTTGTTACATGGGCTAGGCAGTAGCTGTGGAGGTAAGAAGGGCGACGAGAAGAGACACTGTGACCCGTGCACAACCGAGTTTTCAAGAAAGCAACTCAGAGCAAGCTTGTAGCCCCATGCAGAACCGTAAGGGCCGAAACTTAAATTGCAGCCTTTAGGCGATCAACTCGCGACCCGGTCGCTTGTGGACGGCTGGCGTCAGCCCATTGGCTGACCTTACACCCGAGGATCCGCGCCAACACTCGGCCGTTTGAGTGTTCTTCTTGCTCAGGTCGACGAGAGCTACGGGCCCTTAGAGAAAGCCAAGTCAGATCTGCCCCTGCAATTCTGACTAGTTCTTGGGAACTTGCAGCCAGCAGAACCAGGCGCTGAGGTTATGCTTCTGCCTCCAGCTAGTGTCAGTGGGCTAGTGCTGTACTGCAGCTGTGGTTGTGGGCTTTGCCACTTTATCGCCGGGTGTCCGAGTATATGCGACGAAAACCCGGAGCCCGACAGCCTTTCATACCCGTCATAATGCCAGTGCCGTTGAAGATGGCCCCAGTCTCGACCAGAGTCGTTTTGGGCATGCTTCTGCAGTGGTGCAGAGCTCGAGGCAATACTCCCAGCTCATGCAACCAAAATCCTATCCCGGGCGCCACTCACCAGCGTTCCAGGAGCTGAGTCAGAAGAAGGGCTGGGCCGGTTTCGCAAGCCCGACACGGGGCATGGGCGGCCAGGCGGCAGGATTCGAGGATCAGGTACTGTACTAGAACTTCTGTATTGTGGGTGCATATGGGTGCATCATATTGCTTTCCCGGGCGTTGGCGACTGTTCCGCATTTGGGATGTGAGCTCTGCGCGAAAGCTGCAGCCATTTCAATGGCTGGTTCCCTGTTCAAGCGATTGCAGTGATTGCAGTAGTCGCATATCGCTCCTTGCACGTGCTTTGCTCTACGTGGCAGATTTTTCTGGGGCCGTGTAGAATGAGTTGTGCGATCGTCTTTGCAGTCGCTGTGCCCAGCCAGTTCAGTAGTCCGGAGCCTGTATTGGAGTGGAAAGATCTGCACCGCTGCTAAACCGGCTGGTTATTCAATGCTGAGTCGAGAGTAGTTGGTCCCCTGTTGAAGGGTCGTAAGACGTTGGCTGGCTTTGATGTGCTCTCGGATGTGGTCAGGTGCATCTAAGCCCGCTCACTGCCGGCTTTGTCAGCGTACCCCAACGCCTTCCCGTCCTGTGTGGCAGTCCAAAGCAGAGGCCGTGGTACGAGGAGCAGTGTCTCACTCCTTCAGTCGACACAACTTCCGGACCAGCCACGAAGCCGCATTGGCGCCATCTTTCCAATTCTTATGAAACATTCCAAGTTAGAAACAGCAAAGATCGGCCAGTGCCAGTGCGGAACTGGAAGGAACGATCGTCTCAATCTTGTCCCAAGCCATGATCACCGCCTGTGAGTCCAGCGCACTTCGAGGTTCCTAAACTGGACCAAGCTGAATGTCATGAAGGGAAAGGCCTCGGGTTTTCTGATACGGAGTTGGGGGGCTTCGGAACTACGGGCTGCTTCGAAGATATCAAAGGCGAGGAGGCAATTGGAATATTGCGGCGCAGGGTTCCACCTCCCGTCACACGGGCTGTACGGTGGGGTCACGTACATTCGCAGTGTACACTTAGATGAAGCTTTATGGTTTTTCTGTATCAATGCTTTCTGACGCAGTCAACTTTTAAGAGATCCTATATTCCCCAACAGTGTTGTTCTAGCGCTCCGAGTAAAGTGAGAATCGGTTCCTGTTGCAGCGAGGCACCAACAACGGGAGGTTCACCGGTGCGGTGCATACTTTGCGCTCATGTCCTGTCATTTACGTAGGATCCGTGCGGCTACGTTGCCGGAAAAGCCAGGTTGATTCGATAGCAAATTCCAGAACATTGGCCTCTGTTTGGCCTCGATATGTAATTCCCCCACTGCCTGAATTCCGACAGGTTTGCGGGGGATGCGTTTGCGCCGTAGCCCTGCATCCCGCCAGTACATGGGGGAAAGCAGGTTGGTCGTGTCTCTGAATCCGTCGGGAGATGCAACGAAGCACTGTGGGGGTGCAGGGGCACGCGGTCTAATCAAGGCACAGGGGTGACGTTTTAGGAGTTTGGGGTATAAGTTAAGTTTAGGTTTAGATCCTGCTCTCACGGGCTCACGTTTCCAAAGTCAGCGGGAAGACTTCGAGGAAGCAGCTCGATTCGGATTACCAGGCAAAGTTCACACGGTGCTTTGTTGCACACAAACGCAACTTGTGCTTGTGTGTATTTGAGTTTGTGTGCATGGTTGTGTTTGTTTGCTTGTCTGTCCCAAGCGCCACAGACAAGAGCCTTAGAGAAAGTGCCCTGATACAGTATGACTTCGAACCCTATATAGTCTAGTACTATATGGACGTTCGATGTGCTTTGGGATGGGATTTCCGCGCATCTGGGAGATATGGGTGCATCCGATCACCGCTTTCGGCGTTCAAGCGCAGGATCAGGGCGGCTGTGGATCCTGCTGGGCTGTCACCGCAGCGACAGTGCTGGAGGCTCTCCGGGCTCTCCGGGCTGGGAATTGCAGACTCTTCGGCCTCAGGCCTTGTCTTGCGATGGCCAAATCATGTCCGCCCAACAGCGCACTCGAATGTGAGATTCTGTGCGGAACAAGATGAGCAATCCCAAATGCCTGCATGCGTTGGCTTCTTCGCCGCGAGAAGGTCAGGATTGCATTTTCGGCCCTATGTAGAGAGTGAACATGTCGACGTTCAGGCCCATCGCGAGATCTACCATCGCAAGAAGGAGCCCCTGTCTGCGCAGCAGCTGGTGAACTGTGTCCAAAATCCCAGGACTGACAGGGGCTCCAGGGATTCGCAATGGTGTGGCGTTTTGGAGCTTCGAAAGCCCCGGCCCGAAGGAACTGTGGTGGTTCGGGAGGATGCAAGGGTGCGACTGTAGAGCTGGCCATGGCATACACGCTGAAGCATCACGGTCGCAGTGTACGGTAGCGATGGAATGCCGTTTGCAAGTTCTCCTTCTGATGGCAAAAACAAGATTTGCGAAGCCTTGCTTCAACTCTCGCCTTGCTTCAACTCTCACGGCCTTTATTTACTTCTTCTTGAGGTGGTATGTAGACAAGCCCTGCAACGCAACGAAATCCTTCCCTCGCAAACCAGGGACTGTTCTCCGTTCGTTCTTCATGAAATCATTGATTCGTGGAGAAGTGCGATTTGTGTGAATGTGGCCGGAGTCCACGAACCTGCATAGGTTCGGCCGGCACCAAATCGGTAAGGTCATGGCAAGTTAGTTAACTTTCATTGTTGTTGGAGTCGAAGTATCCGTAATAGCAGAAATTCAACTACTCCTCAGGCATGGGCTCTCCACAGAGGCGGAGGTGCCCTATACTGGCACAGATCAGGAGCAGAGAGGGCCGCAGATTCAGACTTTTCGCCGTTGGAAAGAGGAAAGTTAAGAATTTTTGACCGTTGGCGACGGAGGGGCACAGCATGGTTGGGCTCCTAGCTTGGCCTCTAGAACCGTAGGAAAATCCTGTCTGGTAAGTGTGAAGCGGCAGCTACACGTGCGAGCACACTACAGTAGCTAGTCGGAGACGTGATCACGCTGCAGTCAAACCGTTAAACCGTAGTTAAACCTGTTCAAATCATACTGATACAGCAAGCCACATTGCCCTCTGCATCGTCTTCTCCGCGCCATCGACTGTTTGAGCCCAGTCAGTATCTGCCGCATTACGGGTCTTGCAGCGGCTTTGCAAGGATGGAAATGCGTCTTCCTAGAGAAAAAAGCATCGCATCCAGAGTTGAGGCTCCTGCCGTTGGGCTTCTGCACGAAATATTTTTGTCGCAACCTATACCTTTTTCTCCTCTGCAGCAGTGGCTGCGAGGATTGCCAGAGCGGGGCCGTGGCTACGTTGCAGTTGACCGACCAGGAAATGACCTCAAGTGCTTGCGCGTGGCAGAGTTTCTTTCATATTATCGTTTGGCAGAAGATTTCGTTCACGGGCGCATGAGGCTTGAGGCCTTCAGGGCGGACAGGTGGGTTGCCAATCTGAAGGTGCTGTGGGCTTAGATGATACTGCCCACGGGATCTTCGCCGTTGAGAAAGGCAATATCCCCCAATTGTGCGTCACAAGCACATGTGTTGCCGCCTCATATCACCGAACTCCGAAGACCCTCAACTGCAATCCTCCCAGCCTGACAGCATCAAAGCCGGTGTAGAGTTTGGCAGAGAGGATGACTTGGCTGATGCGGGACTTCGGCGTGCCCAGGCGTGTCTGCACTCCCTGCCACATTTTGGATTGGGATGTGGGAGCTGCAACTCCTGGGTCAGCCTTGGCAGAGCTTGCTTGGAATGTACAGATGAACGTATGCCTGCCGTTTCTGAAGAGATCCCCCCCACAAGCAACAGGGCGATTCACGGGGCTTCCACAGCCTTGGAATCCACGGTTGGGAGAAGCTTCCAGAGAACGAGCCTTTGCTGATTTGGATACGCAGCCTGGCTTGGTTTGCCATACCAACGTCGTTAATTGTTGTGATTCAATGATCTGAGGAGTACTTGCCCCTGATGCGCGCCCTGTATCATCACGGGCCGGTTGCTGTTTCTGTCAGTGCTAGCAGCTGGGATCTCTACATGACCCTTGGCTCTATTATCTAAGCAGATCACTCCGCAACTTGGACCTCTGAGTCTGCATGAAGGCCTCGTGGAAACTCTCAACCACCAGTGCCACGGTTAACAGCGATACAGTTAGGGATGACCATGCCCCACTTTTTTTACACCCCGCTCACCGCTCATTCGTTTTTTTCCTGGGGGGGGACCCTACGTTTTCAACATTTCAATAAATTTTTGCTCATTTTTGACATCCCCGCCTCAACCATTCCTCGCAAAAAATCTCAATAAAAAAATCTATAATTTTATGATAAAAATANGGGGGGGACCCTACGTTTTCAACATTTCAATAAATTTTTGCTCATTTTTGACATCCCCGCCTCAACCATTCCTCGCAAAAAATCTCAATAAAAAAATCTATAATTTTATGATAAAAATATTAAAAATTTCATCATAAAATTTATCAAAATTTTCATAAAATAATTTTCCAAAATTTCATCATAAAATTTATCAAAATTTTCATAAAAATATTTTTTCAAAATTTTCATCCTAAAAAATCTTCCAAAAATATTTGTTGAAAAAATGCCGGATATGAATTATCTTTGGTTAAATTTGTTTCATAAATTTCAGCATAATTTTTTATCAAAATTTATTGTAAAATTCTTTTATCATAATTTTTTGTCAAAAATTATTGTAAAAAATCCTTGTAAAAATCTAAACAAATTTATTTTATTAAAAATTCTATGTAATCCCTTATTTCGTAATCTGTTAAATTATATCTAAACTGTATTAATGATATAATATCTTGCCATAAAAGTATAACCAATTCTTTTATTACATTTCCTATTACATCTCCATACATACGAGCTACTGCTTCTATGTTATTTTTAAATATATTAGGATATTGTATAGTATTTGCTATACATTGTATTTTTTCAACATTACTTTGATAATTTTCATCTAAATTATTAGGGTCGTAGTGTCTTACAAAATCTAACATTTTTTGTTTTTTACTTTTGTTAATATCTGCTCGTTTTATTATAATTTTAAAATCTTGAATTGTATATGGTAATTCATTAATAGGCTTTTTATTTGTAATTCTTTCAAATATAACTTCATGTTTGAAATATTCATTGTCTTTGTTTTCATGTTTTAATTTATGCAACTCAAAATTTTTATTTAAGTATATCATTCTTGCACATGTTTTACATGTCTCATAATTCCCTAACATGTCACAAACAATATCAGGTAAGATTTGATTTAATGTTTTATGTCGCCCTTTGATTTCTTCGCATTTCCAGCAATAAGACATTTTGAACATTATAATATCTAATATTATATATGATTTTTTCTTTAAAACATTTTTAAAGAAAATTTTTATAATAAAAAATTAAACATATTTATCACCCTCTTTTACAACCTTATAATATTCCATTGTTTCCGGTTTAGGCTGTAAAATTGCTCCATCGTTTAATTTCTTGATATAGGCGTTTCTTTTGTTTGTGTATGATGCTTCGGTATTTGTATTGCTTGTTCTGGATTTAGGTTTTTCACTAATAGCNGGTTTAGGCTGTAAAATTGCTCCATCGTTTAATTTCTTGATATAGGCGTTTCTTTTGTTTGTGTATGATGCTTCGGTATTTGTATTGCTTGTTCTGGATTTAGGTTTTTCACTAATAGCCTCAATTTTTTCGAACATCAAATCCATTTTATGATGCACCTCCGAAATCATATCATAAAGCTTTTCGTTAAATTCTTGCTCTTCTTCCTCCTTTGGTTTTTCTACTATGGTTTCTTCTTTAACGACCTTGGTTTTACTAACGGGCATATATACAATATAATATAAAAGTTTGTTTTTAAACTAAATCTTTTTAAAACTTTTCCTTGTCGCTCATACAGCAGTTGCATTTTTTGCAATATGCTATGCAGTTGCTTATCGTGTGAGTTTGGTCGTTAAACTTTCTTTGCGCCGTCAGGTTCGTTCTTATATTTCCGTTTATTGACTTTACATAAAAATCTACATTGCATAATTCGCACCTCCCGTTCAATCTATCTAATAACCAATCTGCCGTGATATANTTTCTTTGCGCCGTCAGGTTCGTTCTTATATTTCCGTTTATTGACTTTACATAAAAATCTACATTGCATAATTCGCACCTCCCGTTCAATCTATCTAATAACCAATCTGCCGTGATATAGTTTTTATGGTCAATTTTCCTTTTAGCTTTTCTGTCTTGCTCCTTATATCCTTCCACCTTTCTTTTCAAATAATTATAAATGCAGTTTTTATTAAAATCATCATCATCGTCGTCATATTTATAAAAACTCACATTATTTAAATCAGTTGCCCTCGTGATCGCTTTCCATATCCAATTCTTATCTACTAAACAATGATTGTAATCAAATATTGTTATACCTCCCTCGATGCTGGAACCTTGGACGCTGTGGCAGGTATAACAATAATTGAATATAAAATGCTTCCTCAACATATCCAAGGACAACTTTTGTATTTTCTTATCGTGCTCGTCTTCCATCACTACCATATTTTCAATGATGTTTAAAATCTTGTATTTAAAATTAACTTGAAATTTATATTCTGTTGATTTTAAATACTNATGATGTTTAAAATCTTGTATTTAAAATTAACTTGAAATTTATATTCTGTTGATTTTAAATACTCTCTGCATATCATCACCTCGCCTACTTCATATTCGCCCTTTCTATTTTGCTTTTTGCTTATTTGGTTTGCTACTTCCTTGCAGGTGTCATTCAAATATGCTACATTATTTTCGTTTAGGTTCATATCGGAAGTGTATTTGAAATATTTTTCTACTAGCTCTCTGACCTTAATATTNCAGGTGTCATTCAAATATGCTACATTATTTTCGTTTAGGTTCATATCGGAAGTGTATTTGAAATATTTTTCTACTAGCTCTCTGACCTTAATATTATTTTCAAAAATATCAATATAAATGTTTTCTAATTTTTTCCTGTCTTCCTCTTTTCTTAACCTCTTACAAACTTTCAAATAAATATTATATTTAAAAATTTTATCTACACAGTTATCAGCGTATTCTTCGTGCTCTTGTAAATT
>BGNK01002068.1:0-37500 GCA_003297005.1 Symbiodinium sp. clade A Y106
CTCCCCCCCGCGCCCTTGGGCGCAGTCCCAGCCCCATGTCCATGCCCCCCGTTCCTAAGAAAGAAGAGAAGCAACGGCCCAAAAAAAAAAAAAAGGCCAAAAAAAAAGGCCAAAAAAAATCACCCCCCCCTTTTAAAGCATGGTTACCGTATTGCCAGCCAAGCAGATTGACCACCCCAATGCACCCTGTGGTCTCTCGCAAAACTTGCAGATTTCGATAAATCCTGCATCCAGGAAGTGGTAAGCTCCCATCATCCTCTCTCCGAGCACGTGCTTTGGACCTTTGTGCTGCAATAGCCAGACAGGATGCAGCAAGAAGTGGCTCTCGCAGGCACCAATGAAGCCCAGACACGTTCGAAAGCTGGAAGAATCGACAAGCGATGAACAGGCGAGCTATTCACATGCTACTTGCATCGCTGTTTGCGTCTTCCTTGATCATTCTTCTGCATGTACTTGTGGTGAGGACGACGGACGCTTGTCCAAGTCTGTCGTTGAGTGTGGCCTCCTCTCCACCAGCACCAGCAGGAAAGTATTGCTAGTCATGCCTGATGCTTTTACACTGCAGCCCCTAGATGCTGTGCTACAGTGACTGCTCAGCTGATCACCTAGCAGCACTCTTGCTCTCGCTTTGCTGCTTTCTGTTGTGCTGAACTGTGTTCTCGAGCCTGGCTTGACTTGCGTGATCATGTGGGCCCAGTTTACGTTCAATTGGCGTGCAAGTCACCGCACAAGATGAGCAATGCATCCTGCAGTGTGAGAGTGAAGGCAAACAGGTCGTAGAACTCCCGGAAGGATTGCGTGCAAATCTCTCCTGTGATCGGATAGGTGTACTCGATAGATTTCCAGGTTCATGATGAACAGAACTTCATGAGTCTGATGCTTCCTGCCTGCTGGCTCCAGCAATGACCGGAAATCCTTTGTCAGCAGCATCAGGATTCATAAGTTCTGCAAGGAGACACTTTGAACAGAAGCTTTCAAGCAAGGCTGTACTCCTCAAGTCGAAACGTCATCTCTTTCGATGATTTACGACGCAGTAGGGCCGGGGGTTGAGCTTCAACTACCGGTAGCTGTTAAAAGTATTCCTGTGAAAGATTGGACTCGGGTTCCGCTTCTGAGCCTTCCGCCCCCCACATGCCTCTCAGCTAGACCCCGCAGAGAAACCCCAAGAAGAAGGAACCGAGCCCTCGACGTGCTCGATGCAGCTTGATGTGACAGCCACCTTGTTGATCCGAGACTCGTCGCAGCAATTCTTGCAATGCGTCTTGTCATCATTCCAAAGCGTCTCAGCTGCCAGCCTTAACGCACCAAGGCGACAGCAGGTCGAAATCGATCCTGTGGATGCAAGGCCGTCGGGTGCAAGGGACCAGCAGGCCACCTTTCCGTCCGCATGAGTGGTCACAAGTGTATGCATGAACTGAGCTACGAACAGAAGAGGGCGCCCTCTTCTCCGAAGAATGTTCGGCATCTGTCACACGAGCCAAAAACTTGATGGGGATCGGAGTGTATCTAAACCTCATCTAGCAGAGTCAGTTTGCCTTGCGGTTGCTTCAGGATGATTCGCACCGATCTGGCACATTTGACATCGGGTCTCTGACCATCGCTGACCACAGGCGGGTTATCATGCTGCAACGACGTAGTGACGAGGAATTACACACGCAGGCTGCTAGCAGAAGCGACAAGTCACAACATCGGGGAAGAGGAAGAAATGACATCCATCCTAGCTGCTCCAAGGCTTCACACTCCCTCCTTACAGAATCTTACAGACAAATATCATTCCAGTTTGAAACGATGCATACAAACATGTGTGAAAGCGTTATGGAAGTTTCCCAGACAGACACAGAACACTTCTGCGCCATCGGTCTTGTGATTCTGTGACACAGTCTGCAAGTGCCTGTGGTATGTGGTACCTTGTCCCTTGTCCCTGTTCTCAGATCGGAAAGCAGTGCTGCCACCAGCGAAAATGCACCGATCTGGGAAAACTTCTCTGCAGGCATCAAGGATGTGTTGCTCGCAGTTTGGAAGGCCGCGGCGATCACACGACTTCGAATCTTGTCACAAGACGACCCGACCCAGGCAGGCAGGGGCATGCAAAGAGACAAGGTGAATTTGCCGACTTGCTTTCTGGCGCAAGGGGGTCTGCAAGTCCCGTCGGAGTTTGTACTGTGGCCTTGAGGTCGTTGTGGAACGCATCCTGAGCGACTCGCTGAATTGCCTGTCATGGCGGCTGTTAGAAGCAAAAGCAGGTTTGCAGCAACACGTGCAGGGATGTCCAGGGTCAAGCGTGTTGGTCATAAGGTCCTAAACCCGACCAAAGGCTCCAGTGGTCCAGCAGTTGTAGAGAGGCCTGGCTTGGTGCACCTGGCACTGTGCAAGTCTTGCCTCCAGGACGTGGTCTGTGTCTGTGTCGGACCAATCCTGCATTCCAACCGAAATCTGGCTGCCCATGAGGCATGCACCAGTTCTGCAGCCACGAGCAGTTGACCAATTCGTGCAGTTTTGGCACGATTCCTCGCCAGCGGGGTAGAGTCTCTCCATGAATACCACCGTGCCTCGGGACGTGGTGCGATTGTTCAAAACTGCCTTAACTCCTTCAAAGCTTGACGGCAGATGCAGTTGCTACTGGTGCTGAATTAACGGCCAACGTGCCTCTGAAGTGTCCACCCATGTCTTGCTGCACACGGCCGTGTCCAAAAACTGCTGGGCCTCGGGATGGCAACTTGCAGTGATCGTGGTGCTTCAGCAGGAGGTGGTTTCTGCTGTCCACTTACAAAAGACCTTGGGCTAACGCGAAGTCTTCGGGGTTGCGCAAGTAACCGAAACGCGAGACTGAATACGGTACTCTATCAGCACTCGGCCAGGCACCGTAGCCGTGCAGGTCGGCAAGAAGCCCGTTTTGGACCGCTGCCCTGCAAGGAACCACGAACCTTTGACTTCCCGTACTGGTCTCGATGCTAGTGAAGCGCTGCCCAGCCTATGTACCCACGGCCGTTCGTTTTCACTGATGACCTTCGCAGCAATCGGGCCGAGCCTGGGCTCAGTGCTTTGACTTCGACTCTGGCGAAGCTTTTTTCAGAAGCTGCGAGATTTCACAGAATGCATTCTGCCATCATAGTGTTCTTTGCCTCAGGGCTTTACCCGAATACTTTGGAGAAGCTCCCCTCGCCCAGCAATTCCACATCCTGCCGTCCGGAGGTCAGGTGTGCTCAGACTCATGCTGACAGAATGATTCTGTGTCTGTCGGTCGGCAGGTAGCCAAGCCAGCCTCAACTTGCTCACCTTCTCGCGCTGCATATCTCGTTATGTCCAGCACATGCAGGATGATGTGGCCTTAACTAGGTTTCTTTGCTGTGGGGCCATGCAAATCTACCACTGTCAGAGATACTCAAGTCATGCGAAGTATTCGCAACAAGTCGAAGCTATGATAGGGAGCGCAAAGAACGGCTCAAGCCGCTCCGTGATGCGACAATGCTGTCCCAGCTTCGGATGGTTTTCATCGCATCCACTTGACGAGGAAAATGCCTGTAGAATGCCTTGGCCCGCTGTCTCTAAGTCTGGCAGAATTCGTTTCCGGTTTGCTGAAAGCTACAAGTGCAGGCATGCTGTGTGCTCAGAAGGCTTTTCTGGTATACGTGCAAGAGCCGAGGGGCATCCGCAGTGAACTTTCCCCAGCATCCTCTCAACAGCCTTTATTTGTTGCATCAACACAGGAAACTCGTGCAAGAAAGCTGGCACTGTGACTGGAAAGAAAAGGTTTGTAGCAAGTCTGGGTCAATGATAAAGCCACGCAAATGAGAATCTCGAGGTGCCAGCCCCTTTGTTGTATTCAACACCTGGCCGACAAAACATAGTAATGGATAGTAGTGGCGTCGCTCGCAGTCGATAGTCAAAGCATTCCTGTCACACCTGCTACCAGCAGCACTTTTACGTAAAAAGGCTTTTTAACTGCTGTGTCTGGTTCAACAGCTCAAGCCCAGCGGAGTATGCACATGCTGGCAAGGGCATTCCCTGACACTGCTTGCTTTGCAAGCTGAGTCCGTAAGCCTGGAAGCTATGCGGCATCCGCAAAGGCCTGCTCGCTAGAGAGTCTGATCCACATTGCAAAATGCCCTGAAAGCGTCCCTGTAAGTCGCTTGTCAGATCTTTCCCCGCAGTCGAGCGGATGCAAGCCTTCCTTGTTTACAGGCGCATGGCTGCAAACTGGACAGCGAACTCTCACTCTACACACCCGGGTAGTTCCCCGGAGTGCCTGTGCTGTTCTGATCAAAAAAAGTTCTCGTTCTGGGGCTGACCGCACTCTCGGCTCCGAAAGGCATTTCAGCTTTGGAACGAGACCTGGCTCCGACTCTCCTTCGCCGAGTTTTTGTTTCTTAGCATGGTCTTTGGACGGGTTTCTGCTGCAGGTGTTGTTTGCCCCCAACGTGGATGCATGGATCCAGCTGGGCAGGGTAAGAAGTGGAGCGATGTGACGGATATGCTGAGTTGCTGCTAGCTCTGAGTTAGTTCTCTCTTTCCAAGAGTATATTCAAGTTGAGGCCGTTTTTTGCAGTGACTCCAGTAACGCCGGCGGCACGAGAAAGACATGAATCATGGATTGTCCTGTTCCAGGGCCTGGATCCAGTATTTTGCCTGCCGGAGCAGGGCCGCTTCCATGCACACAATCCCTATTAGACACTGACTGAACCTGGAGATCCAAACTTGAATTTCAATTGCTCGCAAGAGCCCTCAAGTCAGGCCTTGGGCCATGCTGGAGCTACCCAACCAGCAGCCGCAGCGGCATCGGCAACGTCTGCACTGAGGTGATACACCTTCCAGCTTTTTGAGCAGCATAGGCTTAGGAGGCCGGATAAAGCCCTGTCGCAGTCTGACGCTGGCACGGCCTTTTGCTTGCCCCCTGTTGTGCTCAAGGAGAATGTGCTGCCCTGGCCTTGCACCTGGAGCAGCTAAGCAAGCAAGGCTCTGCTACAGTAGGGGCCAGCTCTGCTTTCAAATTTTCGCTTCTCAGCCGGCCTTAAGCCCGGCCAATTGCAGCATGCCCACCGGTTCGCTGGAAACGAAGGTCGGCCCGTGCCACCACATCAGATGACCGCCTGCCGCAATCTGCCGCAACATGTTCAGGCATTTGCTGGTGAGTTAGGTTGCATTTCATCATGCTCGGCCTTTCACCTCCATCCATCGCAGCTGCCAGCGTCCATGCCAAGCACCTCCGTCGTGGCTTGTACCACAACTCTTTCGCGCGTCAACGCGATGACCTCTCTGAACACTATTGTCCGATGGGAGCGTGCAGGATGATGACGAATGTTCTGGTCTAGCAGTACAAAAGCGACAAAAAAGACATAGCAACATTAGCTAGCCAAAGCACGACTCTCCGGTGATTAAGTCAGAACGATAGCATTGCTGGAGTTTTCTTGTGAGGTCTGGGGTCATACATGATCAGATATGGTCAGATCAGAAGCAAACACCGGCCAGGACACTGGATTGCTTCAGCAGGGGTCCAGAAATTCGATGAGCTGTGTGATGTAGCTGGTAGAACGACATGGTGCTTCCTCGGGGCGTGTCCCCATCACTTTGAGCATCTGGCTGCTCCTGGCGACAGAAGAAGTGAGAAAAGGTTAGACAGGGGCTGTACAACAAGCCAACTGCTTCATTTAATTTGAGGTGTGCGCAGTCCTGTGCTGGCGTGATTGGACTGTCTGCGGCAGTGGACGTGCAGCTTATTTCCTTAATCGCAAAAGACTGCTAGCATCGCAATGGCATCGAATCAAAGTGAACACAAGTAACCGTCAATCTGCAAGGCACAGCGGCTGTTTCTTTGGTAGCGCTGTCTGGCTCCTCAATCGACTTACCCGGACGTTCTTTTGCAGGAGTGCTTGCTCGGGAAGCCTGCTCAGCCTGTAGCATCCACGGACCCCGATGATTGGAGCTTCACGCGGAGGCCAACTCTCGCCTGCCTCTGCTCTGAGATAACCGCCGCTAGGAGCAGCGACTTGATCTGGTAGCAAGGACGCCTCTACATAACAAAGCTGAAAAATCAAGGCGACTTCACACCCCGGCGTGATGGCTGGTGGAGTCTCGCGCCAAAACACTCCGCGCCTGCGTGGTCTTCACCGTGCGCCTACGACTTAACCAGGTCGGATCCTTAAAGAGAAGAGCGGTTCGAGGCCGTGGCTTGACTGTCAGCGCCAGAATGCATCACTCTCTTGCTGCCTGCTGGGTGGCTGGGGCGAAAAGGGCCCAGTTGAGTGGCCCACCAACTTTGTGAACCAGCGAAACTACTTCCGACAGAGGTCGCCCAGCCCATTCCGAGACAAGATCTGCAGGGAGGCCTGTACCTGGTCGAAATCTTCCCCAATTTCTGCGGTGTCGGCTTGGAACATGATGGAACAGAGCAACTGAGCTTCGAGACCCAGTCCAGTGCTCCGGCGCCGAAGCGTCTGAAGCTCGGCAGCGCGCCCGAGCTTTTCCTCCTGCAGTGCCTTGGAGACAATAGTAATGCGACCGCCAGCAACAGGTGCTTCAACAAAGCGGCATCCATATGCTTACCGGAGTGCTTTTTGAAAGGCCTCGACAGAAAAGACCTGAGAGCACCGCGTCTGTTCAAGGCTCCGCACTCAGACTTCCGCAAGAAGCAGCCTCGAAGCTTTACGCAGGCTGCAAGGATGCAGTGGGGTCACTGAGGGGGAGCCAGCATCCCGTCCAAGAATGTCGTCATCGACGATGGCAGCACGCCGAACCTTCCCCGTCGCCCAGCTCAATCTACCGTCGCTGCAGGTCATGATGCTGAGTCTGGCTTTTTGTTGTTGGCACTCTGTCCACATCTGCTCATAGATACGTCACACATCTCGACATAAACGCAAGATTCAAACGGCCGACTTCTAGTTTCTTCGTGACGTGCAAGCACCAAGCGTGAATGCTTTGACATGGCACCCTTTCAACAACGTTGTCCAGCGTGAGGTCTGCAAGATGCTGAATCTCCATCATGACCGAAGCACTTGCGAACTGCCCAAAGACCTGCCCAAGTTGCACAGAAGCATGCTGTGCCGTCCTGCTGCCCTAGCAGCAGCCCAAGCACTGACGGATGTAGCCTCCTCCATCTTCGGTCTCTCGGCCGACAGTCTCCCACGTGCCACCACTGGTGCCTTCGCCTCTGTTCTGAGCGTGAGCAAAGACACACGCATGACTCTCATCGGATCTGTTTCTGCTTAGTTTCCAATATAGGTCATTGCAAATTGGCAGTCTTCCTCCAGCCTTCATTTCTTCAGGCGCATCGCTCACACCTCTATACTTGTCTTCTTCTCTGGTTCCATCCTTCCCTTGCTTCCTAGGTTACGTAGTTAGCAGTCATTGGTTCTTCGATCATTGTCCTTGCATTGCTGCCTGCTGCCGAGAGACGCCAACCGCATGTATGAAGACGTACTTCGTCCGTCGCAGGCGCCCCGCGCCGAATCCCAAGCGTAGCAAGCCGAACAGCACATCAGTTGGATGCGACTCATAGCCTCACAATGTCGTTTTAGAACGGGCCAAGTCAATGTTGCGCAAAAATGCGCGATGAATGCTACAGTGCTACAGATGTCTTACTGGTCCTTTTGGGGCCGCGGCAGGATTTCATCTCTTCCAGGCTCCCGATTCCACCACCCACAACTTTCAGGTTGACAGGATCAGCCTGGAAGAAGACCCAGTTCCATGCCTCAAGGAGATGGCGGGGGCCAGGTTCCGATCGTGACTCGGACTTCGCTCCAAGACCCCCGCGCCCATGGGCTCACCCACAGCTTTCAAGGCATCACGGCCGTTGTACAAGCTGGCTGATGCTTGATAGGCACCTATCCTGAAATGGCCCAGGTGACTTGCAAGAGCTGGCGAGTTGCTACTCGAGCAGCAGACGGACAACTAGATTGACCAAGGCTCTCCACAACAGCGCCGCCGGACTTCTGCTCTGCATCGGTGGCACTTCTTGGCTCTGAGGAAGCCGCTGCAGTTCCTGCAGCTTTGGCGGAAGACAGCTGCTGTTCCTTGGAAGTTCGGTGATTGAATGCTTCGACATCGAAGCATCTCCGACAGAAGCAAAACCTTGCAAAATTGGCATGGGCACTCATAAACAAATGTCGGAGAATGTCTCTGTTCTCATGCTCTTTACACCAGACCATAACATGCTATACATAGCACTAGAGTAACTAGCGACTAGTGGCTGGAGTCACTTGAGAGCATTCCTGTCTGAGAGGTGAACTGCAAAGCACATCCAACTCTGGATGATGCAACCTGTACAGCACAACCTGCACTAGAAAGGTACTAGGAACCCGACTCTCGGTGCTTCCAAGATGCATATTGGGAGTGCAGCCACTTGACAGTATAGCCGTCAGATCCGTCCACGGTGAAGAATGGAAGCACCCGCTCGAGCAAATTGGACAGGCTTACCTCCTGAGAAACCCTCGATCTAAGACCGTCCATGGCCATGCAAAGCGCGAACTGGAGCGTAAGCTGATGGCTCCTCTGCTGTTTTGACCTCCACTGTGGCGTGAAACGCCTCTCCCATCTCCAACCCCTCCCGCATCAAGCGTTGCACCTCCCGGGGAGAAAAGTTTCCCTTGCCGTCCTAGGGTCTGGAATCGGTTGCATGACCTCTGGCATCACAAGTGCAACCCTTGCCTCAGGTGTCAGCTCGTTCGCACGGCCGCGAGCAATGGGGGAACATCTCTCTCCATTCACCTGGCTTCTTTCTGACGTTCTTGATGCTCTGCCGCAGAACATTTACAAAAAACACACCACCAGATAAAGTAATCTGCTCCTACAGTGGAGAACTCTGTTCCCAAGGGCTCAGTCAAGCAGCATGAAGGAAAATCATGCGCTGACGAGCCAAAGGGCCCTGACAGTAGATTCAGCGGATCAGCTTGCTTTAACTCTAGGTTCTCAGCCTCCGAGCAATACAAAAACTGGAGGCTGTGGTGAATTGACATCAGCACGTGAAACCAGAGACAGTGCCTGGCCCACGCAGAACTCGAGCAGAGCCCATTGTACGGAAGAGTCATCCACCCTCGAGTGGTCTCGTTGTGCACACTTTGACTACAGGAGCGCCGTGCACCAAGCTCCGACACCGAGGAGCAGTATGATTATAGCCGCCCTGCACTGGCAGACTGATGACAGACAAGAGTCCACAGCTGCAGCTCTTCGACGCCGCCATCTCCGGCGCCCAGCACCACAACCGGCACGTCCATGGATGCAACTATACAACTACGATTTGTAATGATAGTCTGTGCAAAATTTTTGCGCAAAACAATTACAGACCAAGATCCTGCATGCATGATGGCTGCAGCATGTTGAATGTGAAAGGTTTGTCTTGGCACGAGATGGCATGTTTCGTTTGCCCCAGGCTGCAAGAAAGTGCGGCAGCGGACAACACAAGCATGCTGAGATCCTTGCAAATGCTCCTCTCCGATGGGTTGCCTTGACTTTTCATTCCGGATAGGGAGGCCTCGCAGCTAAGAGCACTGGTCAGCGCAGCATCCGGCTGTGGAGGCAATTGACCTGCTGCTGCAGCGACTGTAGCAGGTGCAGTGCATGGCGCTATGCCAGGCTATGCCTTCTTAGGACATTCGAGCATGTGGACATCCCCAAACTTCAAAAGCGGAAGGAACGTCACGGCTCTTGGGCTCTTGGGTGAGGCTCGGCTCTAATGGCTCAAGGCCCTGGCCCAAGTCGCCGTCGCCACGGTCCCAGCCGACCTCATTCGAGGCTCGAATGCAGAATGCAGGGTCTAAGAGTCTACGTCTATGTGCCCGATCCCAAATTCTGCTCTGAGGCCTCCTTCTGCGTGCTTGTGACTTTTGCACCCATAGGATGGAGCTACTGGTGGATCCACCGGTTGCTTGGGTCACGTTCCGCTGTACGTGTCTGGAGTTCAGAGGCTGCCCATCCACTTTAGACCAACTTCATTGCCTTTTTGGCCAGAACTCCTCGGAAGACCGGCTGTACTCGAGCCGGAAAGGCTCCGGCAAAGGTATGGAAGCTTGCTGCCCCTGGTGACTGGAAAACCCATGGCCCATGCTCAACTTTTTTGGGGTGCAGGATGTGCTTCCAGGTAGTTGGCTCCCTCAGAAGCTTCTGAATTCTGCTATCCTGCTGATGCCGAACATGTCCGCGTTGAGCGAACTGTTGCAAGTGACAGGGGTCGAGCATTTTTCAACGCAGAGATGTTGGCAGGCAGCAGAAAACCTATAGGCCTATAGATCTGCACCGAAATAGATTTGCTGGCGCTTTGTCGCCAGCTTGCGGAAGAAGGAAAGCCGTGAGTCGCCCGGAAACCACGTAGTTCCTATAAGCAACTTCGCAAACAATGAGAGGCGGTCTCAGCTGCCTTTGACTTCGCATGTCATGCATTCTTGGGCCTGTTTGCCCGAGAGTGGATCTGTAGGAACTTTACAGGAGGAGCCTACCACTCCCTCGAAAGAGCCAGTCACCCAGCATGAACTCTCGAAACTGCAGTGAGATGAAGCGCTGTTCGGAGAAAAGCCGACCTACCACAGCTGCAGCGCTGTGCAAAGCACTGTCTGCCTGGCCATATTCCGAGCAGCACATTCAGAAGCATGCTGCAAAGAGTTGCATGCGGACGACAGCTCGTGCCCTCTGCGGGCTCAGTTCAACTGCCAGCAGTTGTAGGAGCCTTCATCCTGACTGGTGAAGGTGGCATCATGCCGTTCTAAACTCACGGTTTACGCCCGTAGCTACCGTGCAAAAATTCATGCACTCACCTTCAGTTCATTACCAACCACATGTGTACTTGCATCCATATGTGAGCGGCGTTTGATTTTGTGCGTGTGCTTGTGTACGTGTGTGCGGCTGGAGTCGTGGGGGCTTCACCTTTTTGCGTGCTGAAGTCCTCCCCGTCTCGTCCCTACCCCCGCAATAGACTCAAAGTCACCGTCGTGTCCGCAATGATGTCATCGGAATCTCCCATCTTTGGGGATACTTCCTGCAAGCACCCACGTGTGGAATTCATTCTTTGCACTTGCTTTGCGAAGTCCGCCAACGGCAAGCCCCTGCTCGGAAGTCGCCTGCGCATGCATCTCCGGCTGTGTCGATAAGTGTTGTGCTGGCAGCGCGGAGATCTGTTGCCAAACGTCCTGCAACCACATGCTTGTCACGAGTCGTTTGTCCAGATGTCGCCTCTTCGGGTCGGCAGCACCTTGAATCTTGGGGGTTTTGGTATGGAACATGTCCTCGCGGGGAGGATCTGGCAGGCCCCAACCACCCGGAATGGCAGTGTTCGTCGGGTCGGTATTCTTGGCCGTCAGAACCTTCCAACAAGCAAGTCTGCAAACGTGTTTAACGTAAATCGTGACACAAGTGCACAAGCTTTATTAGATCTCATCCTCTGGAAGACTTCCGATGCTTCGGCCTACGTGCCTCGCAAATCCCGCCACGCTTCAGCTGTGCTCCCATGACACCGTCTGTCAGCGCCAACGTGCGGAGAAGCTGCTGACAGCCAGTGTCCTTGAAACATTCACTCATCAATCAATCAATGAATCAATCCATTCAATCAATCAAGCGTCAGGGCACCTTCGTGCGCACGTGTGACCTGTACACTGTACTCTAAAAATGATATGCCGCGGCTTCCGTGACTCGAACATTCCAGCTCAGGGCGCTGTCTACGAATTTCCCCGAATGGCTTCATGATGCAGGAAGATGAATGGCCATGCCACTAGCTTCTCCTGTGATGGTGCGGTAGCGGCGTGGTGGTGTGGTACCGTGGTGCGTTGGGACACCGGTGCGTGTGCGAAGGCTTGCAGGGGCCGGGGCACCAGTGGCATGCTGGGCTGTTTAGTAGACTGCTTTGTCCCACTATGCTCATGTTTACTATAGGCATGGCCCTCCAAAACATCATGCAATGTCTTCGTTAAGCCGAAAGCTCTGTTCGAAGCTTGGTGGGGAAGCTCACGAAACCATGACCATCTTTGTCCAAACATCGGCCATGTCCCATGAACACAGGAACTCCTCTTGCATTCACCTTGGCAGGAAAACGTGCCGAAACATGGAGATGGCATCCAGCCGCTGCCAGCCAAGCTAGATTCATGCCCCCCGCCACTGCATGTCCCTCAAGCCTTGTGCTCGACAACAGCAGCTGCACCGACAGACCCGGCAGCAGCCAAGTTCTTTGTCATGCAAACGTCGAAAACACAGAACCTTGCTTCACTCATGCAGCTGCTCACACTCTAAACACGCTGTCCTTCTCGCGTATGCTGATGCAAAACTGCATTCTATTTCAACCCAGCGGCTTGTGAAAGGAGGCCTGCAACCCATGGCACGCAGCCTGCGAACATCGCGAAAAGCAAGCACAGCCCATGCGGGTGAGTGTCCAGTTGTTTCCGAATGTCGTGGATTTTTGGCTGGACGCCATGAATCTGCTGGAACTAGTTCTGTCTGGTTTGATGACACAGGCTCCTTACCCACTGTGCGGTGCCTCGCAGCGCCTGGTCTAGTATGCCCACTACGGTCGTCTGCTTGAGCTGGTGTTAGTGCGCACATTCGCGCGCCACACTGCTACCAACCGAGCGGTAACCTCTGCGTGATGTGTTGATTGTACTCGAGTGGCACCGTGGGGCGATGCTGAACGTTGTTCTTGGACAAGTGCTAAACCTATCCCTGGTGATTGGCCGGAAGAAGATGGACCACACACGAAAGGCATGAGCCAGTGAAGGTACAGTAGGAACAGGATGAACTCTGCACAGTCGCGGCAGCCTCTGCCTTTCCCAGGAGAGTTTGAGGGCATTCGGTCACTCTCTTCAGCTTCGCGGCGATCGACTCCGCCTCGGAGCAAAAGGAGTATACACCGTGCATCACCGAAGCGACGGACACACTAAGTCCTACGGTCCTACGGCCCCAAAAGAACTGGCCTCGCTCATATGGGTGTGCTCCTTCGCCGAATCCCCCAGCAAGGCGGTAGTGAGCGTGCTGGGGAAAAGAACCATGTCCTGTCCAGCACGGCAGGCTAATCTGGTCCAGCCAGCATCGGAAGACACGGTCGTGAAACAAACTCGGGAGTTGTAACTCGGCGTCCACACTCGTGCAGTCCTGCGGCACAGGATCCAAGTAGCGACCCACTGGTCGGTCCCACGAAGGCACGATGGGCTCCGCATCGTCATCGGGATTTCCGTTGAAATCTCCACAGTAGCCACCCTGGCCTGCCTGCAGCTACTTGCTACCTTTATCACCTACTTGTACTGCTTGTAGCTAGTACTAGTATCACGGTTCATCTTGATACCTGCTTGCAAGCGCTTGTTCAACTCGGGCTTCAAGTGTTTCAGCTCTCTAGCTTTTTGGTTACTTGACTCGCTCCTCCGGACGCATGGACACTACCAAGGACATGTAATCGACACCGGTCAAGGACACAGCGATGTTGTTGGGCAGCTTGAACCTAAGTGAAAGTGCAAACTCAGAAGGTTCCCCCTGAAGAACAAGTTTCCAGATTTCGAAGCACCGGGGACTTGACATGTAGATGCCGGTTGCCGGTAACGTCACAAATCGCTCTGGAAATGTGCCAATGGCGAACCTCGGCAAATGATGGCAAGTAATACTTGTGTACATGTGTGATCGAGCAGCACGGCAAAAACCCACGAACCACGAAAGAACACAAACGATCCAAATACCTCGCTCCTCACAAGCAACTTGCGCAATAGCTGGCCCCCAACCTATGCATCGAACATGTGATGACATGAGCCCATGGCACCTCATATGAGTTCGCAGGCTGAGAATGCGATCGTCAAAGACATCAGCATCCCAGGACTGGCGTCGATATGCATCCACGCCCGGGGACTCCACGTGGAACTCACTGACATCATCCTGGTACGAAGCCACAAAAAGAACACGGTATAATGCTGCCGTCCGACTTCGACTTGGGAGGTTGAATCGGGATTTTGAGGCTCGTGTTCCCGTTCTTTGCTCAAACTGCTCAGAGGCTTGGAGTGGGATCGCAGGGATGGCATAGGGACAAGCAGGTTGTGAGCTACGAAACCATTTGGTCCTCAAGGATCATCTCACCATCCCATGCGACTTTCAATGGCCCGTCGTAAGCTTCTTTCCAAACCGTCAAGACGTGCCCATCCAGGAAGGGACCACCAGCTGCGAAGCCCATCAAGCAGCCCTGCATGGCATAGGACGGACAGATGCGATGAGTGTCGGTGCGCTCTGCTCATAACATGTCTTTGCGGATGGCCTGGCTTCCCTTGGAAAGTGCCTGGAGGTATACGAACTTACCTTTCACCAGCCACTGCACCATGTCGCCCACCTTAGGTTCGTGATGCAGCGTGCTTATGGGAAGCAATTCCCAACTGAATCGCGACCGGGCCCGAAGACTCGTCACTCCCAGCTACCAGTGCGTCAAAAGCACGAAAGTGGTCTGGGCACCATCAAAGGTAATGAAATGCGGGTCGCCGAATGCCGCACACAAGCCGGTTCCCTCCTGGGCTCCGCTCAGACTCGGTGGCGCGGGTTTGGAATATGTGAATGTGCACGCAAAACCACCTGCTCGTCCTTTTTGAAGTTGGAGCAGTTACAGCAGGATCCCACCTAATTGCATAACAAGTCTGCTCGAGAAGCTTTCAATATCGGGCAGCTCTGACTTCCTGCCTTGTTCTGCAGCTCTGTCATCATCGACGTCATCTCCAACCTCAAGGTCCTCATACCAGGTTTGCAGCATCAAAGCTTCGGCAAGTTATGCTCCGACTGATCGCCTGTACTTCTGAAAATGCTATCAGTACATTTCAGTGCTCACCAGCCGGCGACCGCTCTGCAGCCAGGGTGCTTGAGCTCGTCCGCAACCTCGACAAGCAAGTCACGTCGGACGACTCTTTCACGACCTACTTCAACTGCACTGACAGCTGAAAGGTTCGGTTTCCGTCAAGCGGCTGGGTTGGAAGAAGCTGCCTGCATTGCGAGATGCCGGCTTCAAGCGAGTTGCTTTCACGGGTTATCCAGATCTAGAGGAAGATTTCGGCATGGGCGCATGTGCAAGGTGCAAGATGGTGCAAGTACATCGGGTGTGCTAAATGAGATCACAGCCATCTCACGCATCGCCTTCGTAAGGGTGCCGGTCTTCGTCTGCATCAACAGGACACCTCCAAGACAATACATGATCTTCAGAAGGGCGGCGAACAGCATGAGCTGGGCAAGAGCCATAGACACCAGACACACTCCGCAAAATGAAGAGGACTGCGACCAGGAGAACACACCAGCAGCAGTGACAAGAAGAATAAGAACGAGACAAATAACAGTAGCAGCCGCAGCAGCAGAAACAAGAACGAAGAATGACAAGAACATATTCAACACCAGCACTGCACCAACAACAATTGCATGAGCAGTGAGCAAGCAGGAGAACGACAACACCCGCAAAAAACGCCACTGAACCGTACAGAGAGAACCGATGGCTGCCTGGAGCTTTGCTCTCCTTTGTGCAAGTTGTACACGGCTCGGCAGGCTCAGCAGCCACCACTAGGACAGTGGTGGCATACCAAAAGGCTGCCTGACTTCGCCGCAGTGCATGTTTGCGTATATATATATATATAGAGAGAGAGAGAGAGAGAGAGAGAGAGAAAGAGAGAGAGAGAGAGAGCGAGAGAGAGAGAGAGCGAGAGAGAGACGGAGAGAGAGAGAGTCTTTAGCTAGCGCACTTCTTCTCTGGTTTGGTTCCCTAAAAACCCTCTGATGCTTGGTCTGCACATTGGTAGTTCCCGGGTAGTAAGGTAGTAGATTTGCTTTGCGCCCTGGCGTGCATCAAGATTCGAAACCATGTGGCTGGCTTGGCCGGGCAGGAATCACACATGAACTGAAACCGGTCAAGATGCAAAAGCTCGGCACAGCGCCATCATGCGGGTTGAACGTGGCTCAACGTAGAACGTAGAACAAAAGCTTCTGAGCCAAGGCGACAGGACAGTTGTGGGCACAAAAGCCTCTGACCCTCAAGAGCGGAACCACCTTCAGTCTTCATGCAAGCTAGAGCTCTTTTCCAATGGAATGATGGTACCCCGGCGCAGGGCCTGAACTCGTGCAGACCGAAGCAACGTTTCATCTTCCAACAAGCTTTCAGTCACTCCATCTGGAGCAACTCTGAAATCTTGCATGCTTCGCAGGAGCTTCTCCACCTTTCCAGTCTTCTTGCACTGTACATAGCAGGACAGCAGTGTATTGAATGTGACCACAGAAGGAGACAGCTGCTCCACTGTCAACCGCTGCAGAATGTGAGTGGCGCGTTCCCACTGCGCCGCACGGCCGCAGGCTTCCATGACTGCATTGTAAAGTACAGTGTCTGGATGATCGGGCATCGTCAGCAGATGAATAGCGCGGCACCAGTCGCTGACATCTGCAAGGCCGCTTACAACATCTGTCACCAGCATGGCAGTCAACGGAAACCGACAAGACATCTCGTCCAGAATAGTGCAAGCCATCTCGACTTTTTTACAGCGTGAGCATGCTCCAATTGCAGCTCTGTAAATGTACGTGTTGATGGGAATTTCTCCCTGACCAAGCGTGTGCAGCACCTGTTCTGCCGCCACTGCCGCCTGCCAGTCTTCCAGTCCCCGGGCATCCCAATCTGACACCTGGTGGCGGCGTCGAAAGTCCTGCCATTTCTTCTCAAGCTCTGGATCCTCGTTAGGATCTTCTGGCAGCCAGTCAAATTCCACACTTATGCCAAGTGCCTCACTTCGACTTCTCCGTCCAAACATGCATCTATTCTTCACACGCCAGAAAGTAGCCCATAAAACTTACAACTCTCATCTTTTAAGCAAGGTACTTTCTCCAAAGGCCTCCACTCTGCAGCAGTCAGACCTAAAAAATCGACTTCTCCGGGTAGGTCTGGGCCCTCTTTCCGGGAACCTGTCACTCGACGCAGGAGAGCTATTGCATGTCTCCACTTCCGCGAAAATTCGCAGGCATTCAGAGCTATGCCCATACAGACCTCAGTGCGAGGCCAGAGTGTCTTCCTCCATGCTGCCAAGGCAGGATTGGGAGACCGGGGCAAGCGTATAGAGGGGAATATGTGGGGCACTCGATCAACTCATCAAACGTGTAAAAGTCTCAGCCCGTTCTCGTGTAATGTGATCTCCAGACGAAATTATCCCAAGCCTGATCCACTACACACAGCGTACAGTAGCAGGTTGTTGCAGAATACCAGAATACCTGGTGGTGCAGCGTGCAGCGTCCGCTGACAGTACGAAGTGAGTGAGTTCGATGTTAGAAAGCCGAAGAATGGTCGAATTTAAGACTTGGCTGTAGAGCTATTTAACCGTGTGAGGTGTAATTGGCAGTTGCCACCCCTCCAGCAGCAAGCTGCAGTAGCAGCACAGAAGCAGCAGCAGCAGCAGCAGCGGCGACAGCAGCATTTGGGGCATTTTGGGGCTGCATGGGAGGGCGGCACGGTTCTCCAAATGCTGGTGGAGCCGCTTGATCAGGGAGCAGGTTCCTCGCTTCTAGCTCGGCCAAGAGCCCAAGGGAAAGCCACCACTTCTGCGCCTTGGCGCATGCTGCCATAGCCGCGCTGTATGCCACTACGTCCGGTGCCGTGCCTTCGGTGTCCATCTTCGCCAGGAGCTGCAAAGCCTGCTCCCAGAACTTCTGTTGACCCAGGCTCTCGATGAGAGCGGTGTAGCTGATCTGGTCTGGGGTCAACATCGCACAAGGCATGTCATAAAACAAAGCCAGAGCAGCAGACCACTGGCAACCTCTCTCACATGCCTTAAGAGCTGCATTGTAGCTGACAATGTGGGGAGCAAACTGCAGAGTCTGCATTTCCTTCAACACGCCCAGCGCAGACTGCCACAGATGAACTGCGCCATATGCAGACAGAAGAACGACGTAGTCTCGAGGTTTCGGGGCTCCGTAGCTGCGAAGGGCAGTGGCCACTACCTCTACGTCTTCGGCATCCTTTCTCGCTTTTGCAGTATACAACCTCAACATGAGCATCTTCCGCAATCTTGGATTCAGCCGCGCCTTTGTTGCTTCTTTCCTGGCATTTTCCCCAGCTCCATCACGAAGTCGCCAGCCGGATGCGGTCTCGGCGACGTGGTTCACTTCCAGATCGCTTAAGGCCATCCCTCTGAGCAACTCCAGTGCCTTCTGCCACATCCCTGATGCCTCAAGGGCCGTGGTTACCCAGCCGTAGTCCCGCTGCCACTGAAAGACTGATGGTTGCAGATCCCGCCGCCTCAATTCTTGCAGAAGCATCACGGCCTCTGACCACCTGCCTCGCGATGCGATAAAGAGCCGCTGGAAATCCGGCAGTGTCAGTGGTCCCGCTTTGCCGCTCACCAGATTGCGGACTAGTGCTGTGCTGTTGTCAGGTAAGCCATCCTCCGCCAGTGCCGATATAAGGCTGGTCTTCATGGTTTTCAACATGATGGCAGCACCAAGGCACTGAGCCTACACTCGTCAAGTCCATGTCAATCTCGAGCAAGTAAGTAGGAACGGGGGGCGAGCATGAACCCCACTTGACATGTCCATGTCAGAAAGTCCACGGCTACACATGATATGCTTTGCCGTCACACAGGAGTCTTGGCATGTCATGTTTTCTTCTTCTCAGTCGCTGCTCGCCTCGCTCAGATATGCCAGAGGATCCTGCAAATTAACATCGTTGAAAACAACATTGGATCATCCACTAAATTCCCATGAGCCCACACCATCATAACTGCCGCTGTCCTGAGCTCCCAGACTGCCTCCAACTTCCTGGCTTTTGCAGTCGCTGCTGTGACTCGGCCTCCCAAGGGCAAGCTTGGCCATGTTGGCAGCTCTGCATGCACTTCCCCAGAGGCTTTCCAGTGCAGGGCAAGGTGCTCAGTCTGCGTGTGCTCTTGATCAAACCTTCTTCGCCTAGGAACATAAACGTCTGTTCCTTCTGCGAAGGCCCACGCAAGCCACTTTGCCATACCCTGCCTATGCCAGGGAGAAAGCTGAATGCCGGACTTGGCAGCTTGATCCAAGCGATCCTGCCACTCTGCCTCAGACAGCCGAATCAGCATGATTCTCGTCATTCTCCCCCAAACCGCTCAATTTGCTTCGCGCTTCTCCTCTCTGCTAGAATCTATCGTGGCTTGTGGGCTTGTCGGTAACACGTGCATAGAGGATGCAACATGACCGAAACTTCCGAATTTTGCAACTTGGAACATGAAGTAAAAAATCTGAAATGGAGAACGTGAACAAAATCACTGAAGGGTTGAATTGCATGAGGTACGTTGCTCGTCGGCCCAGTCACTCTGGCACCTGTTTCTTTCGAGGTGCACGGGAAAACGATCTGCTGCTGGGCTGAGTGCAACCGAAGATGTTGCTTCCGCATGGTGGCTTTGAGGGGCTTCTTCTGAACTCATCTCAAGTATAGATTATGGATGGCACCGAAGCAGAAGAATAACATCTCCGACATAGCAGAAAGCCCGTTAATGCAAACCACTTTGGCCTGCAGCAGCGTGAGCCGTGAGACTGGATCCTAACTACGTTTCAGCCCTCTCAGGTCGGATCAATCCTGAGTCCACAGTTCTCATGAAGCGCCCGGAATCGCTTCGGGTGAGTCAGGCTCAAAGAAACAGTCGAGTCTCGAGAGAAACCGAAGGGTCACTGGCCGCTTCTCGTTGATCAGGCTGAGCACGGCCTGACGCTCCCATTTTGTCACGTCCTGACAGAACGTGTTAGGATGTTCGCGTAAGGTCGGGCCACTCATCTTTGCCATCCTAGTGTGACCGTGCAGGCGAAGACTAGGTGATGAGCAGCATTGCATGATCGCCCAGGATTTTTGTTCGGGCCGGCAGACACAATGCCACAGAATGACATGTGTCTCTGGCATGCTTCAAAGTGGAAACACCCGTGCAGCTTCGGATCTGTTACCTTCCCCTCGTGAGTCCTGTCCGTTGACAGAGGTGATCACATCGCCTCGGTCATGGAATGAAGCAATGAAGCAGCCCCACAGAGTTCCACGAGCAAAGGCCTGGTCAAGCTACTATTGCCTAATAAGCCTAATTATTGCTCATCAAACGAGGTCCGCACCCACCCGAACGCGGCCGCTGGCTTCGGCGGGGCCTGCCTCCGGGGGTCGCCCGGAGACGTGCACCACGTTCTTGAAACCTCGGGCCGGGCCCAGCTCATACGGCAAAGGGTTGTTTGCATATGCTGCATTGAGGCAGGCTCCAACCACTCTCAGTGGCAAGTCCTTGCTCACGGTCAGACCAATCTGCTGTTCGTAGATGACCTGGAAACTTCCGAATCAGTTAACGCTTGCTGGTTCGTTGCAGTACAGTTCATTACAGTGACAAAGCAACCAAAAGTTAAAAGCTGGGTGCTGAGCAATATCATAGGAAGTAGCTGGCAACAAACACTCAAAGCCTGCAATGAGGCTGTGGTTATTGCCCACGGAATCATCGGATACTTTGTCCTCGGAACATGTACAAATGGGACAGCGCAATTCCCGGCGATCCGTATCCAGGCTCTTCGTGCACATCATTGAATTGTTCCGAGTGGCCACTGAAACCGAACCGTCTGGCTGCAGGCTCAGATATTTGTCCTTCCCGTGCAGCTTCAAAGCGAAGCTGTATGACCTTTGTGCAACAGCGTCCGGGGTTGGTGATGCAGAGCTACCAACTCGAGACTGTGCGCGAGGTCACCTGTTTGCTCGGACAGTTGCCAACGACAGGTGCCTTCGCTGAGTGCACGAGTACCAAAGGATGAACCGAGGTCGACACTCAGTATTGTGACCTCCTTGGCTCGGCTGCCGTCTTGAAAGCAGTGCAGCAGGATGCATGAAGCCTTGAACACCCCAAACTGAGAAGCTCGCCACAGCTCAATGGCCTGACAGCAAGAAGATCAAGAAGAGTCAATTGTCTTGCAGGCATGCAGGGCCTGTGAGTGAACACGGCTGCGTCGTCGGCACTTCGGCCTACGAGTAGGATTTCCATTCTGGCTGTGGCGTCCTTTGTGCTGACAACACCTGCCTGAGACTTGTAGAGCATACCAGTCGAGAAGTCCTCCGATCTTCACGTACTTCCTTGGCAGGCCGTAACTAGGCACAAACCAACAGAACATGACAGGATGCTTTCAAACCATCTTTTAACGAAGCCCACGGGTCTTAGTCCAACTTGATCGGAGAACAAAGGCTTCACCGATGTTGCCCTCCTGGCAGGCCCGTTCGTCCTTTGGCGAGCTTCCTGCAGTGCAAGGGCTTCCCGAAGCCCATTTTGTTGCGGTTCGCTCGCTGACGAAAGCCCTTGCACCGAGTCGCCGAGCAGTGAGAATCGCTTTGGCTTGGGCTTCTGCTCAATGCACCGCTCGACAATGAAGCCCATGCTGCTGCGATAACCACCATGGTTGCACATCCATGCCTGGGCGACCACGAAGATTCTGGCAGGGCTTGTAATGTGATCTAGTGGTAGCCGGGCGCACTGGCACCAAACTCTCGAAGTGCACAGGTACTTTCGGAACAACTTCGGATTCCCACTCTTTGCCTTTAAATAGCGAGGCAGTTCATTGTCATTGTGTTTTCCATTGTGCGCATGCATGTTTGGCAGCGTCTGTCTGTCTCTCTCTGCTCTCACGCCCTACCTCTACATGCAACCAATCATGGAAGGGGGAGGGGGCCCCACCTAAAGATTGCTCTTACAAGGGAGGGGGGTGCCCCCCCGCCCCCGCAGCCCGTTAACCCATTGATTTTCATACCAGGGTCACCTGAACACTACAGACCAACAAATGCTTTGTAAACGACAACTCTCGCAAGCTCCGAGGAGCTACTTGCTTTCGTGACCTGTTTCTGGGGCGAGCGGATTCATGTCCTACTCCTTGGAGCCTCTTCTCCTGCGTTTCTCGCTGCGAAGGAACTGGTTGCATGCCTGCTGACTTCAGCCAAAGGCTCCGAAGCCTTGAGAAATTCAACCTTCTTGATTGGCAGGAGCACTGGCAGAAGCTTCTACAACTCTGCCACACGCTACACCACTGACTCTGTTCTGTACTGCCTAGGACAACTGCGGGCCATCCTGGTTGCAGCATGCACGAGATGCTGTGGGTCCCGCACCTGCCACACCAGGCTCTTGCCATGCAGGTCCACAAGAAGGATGTTGGGACCCATCTTGACGTGCACGAGCGAACCCGTCTGCAAGTACGGGATGCCCTTGCATGGCACATCCTCGCCAAAAGTCGAACACTGTGCACATACAGGCCTTCTGGAATTCCTGTGCCCTGCGAGCCCTGAGCCTGTGCTCTCGACTCTGGGTCCGTTCCTCCCAGAACTCGTTGAGCGGTGGATAGAGTTGGAGGGATAGCACCTGCTGCTGGGCATTGTCCGGCGTTGTCCTGAGGCTGCTGCACGGGACACTTCAAGAATGTGAAGGTGAGCGTAAGTAACCTTACCCACACTTTCATTCACACCACCGCCTTCCAGGCTGGGCATTGAAGCCAAGTAGCGTCGCAAGAGCACGAGGGGTGAGGCTGGCAGGGTCCTGCAGGGGGCAGACCCGCTCCCCGCGACTCCACTTGGCACCCAATACCACGTCTTTCTCGCCCCTTGCCTTGTGCCGGGCCGTGCGGCGTGTCATGAAAATGAATGTAGCTCGAATTTGCAAGACCCAGAAACCAAGGCATAAAGGCCAGTGACTAGTGGCGAATTCTCTTTGAATTATGTCTCGCTTGTGACCCCATTTTGACTGTTAAGCCTCGACCTGTCGAATGTGACCTTGTCGAATCAACAACGGGTATCCTTCCTTGTGATGTCTTTTTCCTTTTTTTTCCTTGTGGTGTCTTAGTCTCAGGGGCTGCTGCGGATCGGACTTAGCGACCCAGGAGTGCACTGCAACAGACCTCCCCCTTCCCCCCTCCCCAAGAAAGGACCTTTGCCATGCCTGCTACATCTAGTTACGGTTGTCGTATCAGCAGTCAACAGGCTCAACAACCTGCAGGCCTTCGGCCGTTGTTGCGCCCCATGCGATTGCAGACTGTTGGCAAAGTTTTGAAATTTGCACGGGTCCTCTCTATCAGCTTCTGAGGCGTTGTCTCCTGAGTGTTGAAGACATCTCCCACGCACGCAAGTGCCAGACCGTTTACACTACCGATCCGTGCCGCCGTGACTCTGCCGATGGACCGATCATCCTCCATGTGTTTGCGGGAACCTCGAGCAATTCCAAAGACTGTTGCAGCATCCAGACGGTCATTCTACGAGATCAGAACAGCAAGGCCTCACATCGTGCTTTAAACACATGGCATCCGACCATTCAGGTTTTGCTTGTGCAGTTGCAGGGGCCTTGTCATGTCAGTGCTTCAAGCCAAGCCACGTGTAAAGGATTGCAACCAGGCGCCCCGTGTCGTTTCCGAGGCACGAAGCTGGTGGTTCTGACGACCTCGGCATGTTTGCCCCAAATGCGGTGGCGCTTTGTCAGAGGAGCTCACGGCTCACGAAGAAGCGTCTAAGCGTCTTGCTGAGTTACAGAAATGAGGGCCGCACGAAGTTGGTCATTCTCAGCACGCAGCTTGTCAAGCTCCTGCCGCAGGGACACACTGAATAGCCTGCTTCAGTTTCTGAACATACGAGCTGTGCCTAGGTTGCGAAGCAAACGTCGGGTCCATGTGCAGCTTCGCGTTCTCGGCTGCCAGGGCTTGGAGAGCTTCGAGAATTTCAGCAGGTGCCTGCGTGGCCTGACTGACAGCCACACTTCGTACGCGATCATTGTGCCATTAAGGCAGGAAGGACGGCGTGCTGGTATCCCTAACGTAGCAATGCCCGCATTCCGGGTGCCTCGGATGAAGTTGCCGATGTTGCGCTGCCCGCCGCACGCTCCTCGGTACAACCCTGCTACACTTTACATCAGGCTCAACTTCACTCCAGGCAGGGTCACAACACGTCAAGTCGAGATCAATTGCAGTGAGAGGCCTGCGCCTCCAGCTTGGCTTTCAGCGCTTTCCTTTCTGCACTGAGCGAGCAGCCGTCCACATGGGAATCATGGGAAAACATTCGGATGTGCAAGAAAGAGGTTCGGGCTTCATACGTTTTGAAGGTGGTTGATGGTGTTGGGCGCAAGATGCAAAAGCACCAACTTGCACGCGCCACCGGCTAGTGCAGCCAAGCAACACTTGATTCTCCAGCTTGGCCTGCATTGGCCCACAGCCGCCGCATGCCGCCGCATGTGCTCATCAACTCTCTGCCGTTGCTCTACTCCATCAGCTTGGGAGCACTGAACTTCTACACTTTGGCTGCCTGCTCTTTGAACTCAGCCAAACTCACCAAGTAGTGCCGTCTGCATAGCCATCGCCTGCAAAGGAGCGGTTCAGAATGCAAACAAAGGCATAGCGACCACGGGCCGGATTGTTTGTCTGACTGGAGGCTCTCCTTGCCAAGGCTTGCAGGCGGATTGCTCCCTTTCTTGCGGTTGCCAGTTCCTTGGATTGGGAACGCCAGCTCAGTATAGGATTCCATCCCTACGAGATTCCTCAAGTGGACATAGTGGGGCGATGCAACTGATTCAGGCCGGAGGAATTCTGGCAATCGAGCATCTAGCATTGCGCCCCGCCGGCGCCAAGCCGCCTGCAACGCCGTAGCGGCCTTCTCTCGCCGCAACACCTGGAGCCTTGATCACTGCGAATTGAAATTCTCAGCGACAAACCAAATCGACAGGCTTGCCATCCGGCCTCCGCGCTGCCAGAACTGCGCGTCGCCGCGCTTGACCTTGGCTTGACAAAGCATGCGCGACACAGATAAACGAGTAGGTCGGCATACATAGCTGGGTGAGGAGGCAGATTCGGATAGAGACAAAGGTACCGCTACACTGTGGATGCTCCAGGGGCTCTGTAGGGCCAACTGATACGTGCATGCAGCATGCATGAGGTCCGATGTCAAGAGATACGTAGAGTAGACATACATGCCTGCTTACATGCATACATGTATACACCTAGACATGCATGCATGCATCCATCCATCCAGCCACCCAAGCATGCATCGGTCCGAATCCCTCCATGCCATCCAGCCATGCATGCATTACATAGACCCATACAGACAATACACGAAAACACTCAAATAAATCCACACACAGACAAACATCTATCATCATTTACCATCTTATGGTCACTTTGGACAGGCATGCATGTATGCACGCAGATGTGTGAGCAAGCCCATGCATAGGCAAAAATGTGTGCCTGGCAGAATTGTGCCGGGCTAGGCGTGGGAGCACACTCCTTTTCTGTCACCAGCTGTTCCACCATAGCTGCCTGCCGCGTGTCGCAGCCAAGATTATACAAAATCGTATTGATATGGAACGATGGTATTGATATCACATGCCGCACAGTGGCTGACGAGGCTGCGTGTGAACTCCACCAGCTGTCAAAAGGGTATGGTGCCAAAGCCACTGGTGCGGTCAAGAGGAGCGTCAAATCTGGCATGTGCCAGCTTTCCGGCCCTCAGCTCAGGCAATCGTGATCTTGTTCATCATGATGGGCTTTATGGGGTTGTCGTCGCGAGTCTGCACCTTGGAGATAGCTTCAACCACATCCATGCCCGATGTAATCTGACCGAAGACTGGGTGACAAGAGGGGCTTGAGCTGTCAAACCAATCAAGGAAGCTGTTGTGGGCCACATTAATGAAGAACTGAGATCCTCCGGTGTGTGGCTCGCCCGTATTGGCCATGGACAGGCTGCCCGGCTTGTTCGTGTCCCTGGAGATGTTCTCATCCTGGATGTTGCCACCACGGGTGCGTTTCTCAGTCTCCCCCGTCTTCAGGTTCTTGAAGGTTCCATCTGGCGGTCCTCCTGTTCCAGCCCTGGTGGATTTCGGATCCTTTGAGAATGGGCAGCCAAACTGATTCATGAAGCCCGGGATCACTCGATGAAAGTGCAGGCCATTGTAGAAGCCAGAATTGGCAAGGTCGATGAAGTTCGATGCCGTGCGAGGAACTCGGTCCAGGTACAGCTCTGCAGTGAAGTTGCCCATCGTGGTCTCAAAGGTTGCGGTCGGATTCGCCATGTCTTCCAGGCTCTATCACGGGCACCAGCTGACAAGAACGCGTGTCGATCTGAGCCAAGCCTTGCAATTGCCAGATGCGGTTGTCCCTGCCATGAGACTATTCCAGGACATGCTCTCAGACAGGTCATGGCGTCCAGCTGCCATTAGATCATAGCCAATTATAGCTATCCAGCAACGACAGTATCACTACAAATTGGAGCGTTCTGGGGCTCTGGCAGAATGCAGTAGCCCGTCGGACACGCTGGAAAGCCTGGAAAAAAGCTGGCACGCACTCGCTGGACTCTGATCCAGGCGGGTGCTTGCGTGCTGCTCTCTACTAGTATTCATCGAGCAACAGCTCTGGCGACAGTCATCCTCCACATCGCTTGTGTACACCTGCCAACTGTGGCAGACCAGCAGGCTCTTGGTGCCAAAGCTGACGTCAAGTCAGACAGCTAGGCATAAAGAGACGGGATAGAGATGGATCTAGAATCTAGATGACACTCGAGTCCAACACGTGGGGCCAAAGTCGTTGAGCTGCCTTCTTGCAAGTGTTGTTGTGTGATCTCGGATTCTCTTGACACGGCCGGCGGATCCGGTAGTGGTGGTCTCATGGTGTAGGAAACTCGTGAGGCCAAGTAGATAGACAGATGGAGAGAGACGAAGGAAGAACGAAAGATAGATGGAGATGGATGGATGGCTGGATAACTAGAGCAAGACATAGATGAACCAAGAAGGATCGAAGGATGGATGGATAGACAGATAGATCGATGAACAGACATAAATCAGAGACAAAGAGATAGATAGAGAGAGTGAGAGAGAGAGAGATATATATATATATAGGTTGATGGATAGGTAGATAGACAGATAGATAGATAGATCGAAGATAGATAGATACATAGGTCGGTAGGTAGGTGGACAGGTAATTAGACAGATAGAAACAGACAGAAACAGAGCGAGAGAGAGAAAGATTGACAGACAGATAGGTAGATAGATGGACGGATATATACACAAAATAGGTAGCAAAAGAGAGAGACACAAACAGAGAGATAGAGATAGAGATGATACAGATAGAGAGAGGACAGGAAAAACCTACAGAACCAATTTCAGTGGATGAAGAGATAGAGAATAAATACTGAATGATACTGACACATCTCCTTCCATGGACAATGGCATCCGACCGCAAGGAATCGGAAGCTGGGCCTCAGCATCAAAACACAAAAGCAAGCCTCGCAACCATCCGCATCTGTCGGAATTGCTTCTTGGCTTGGTGACCACGCACGATGCGCGCGAGCCTTGTCTGCAATGCAGTTGCCAGATGCAAAGCACATTGAGGCTTTTCCGGATCATACTGAGTCGAAACCTGATGAAACCTGAAACCTGGCTTTCAGTTAACTTGGTGCCAAACTCCACCGCTGCCGCTTGCATCCTGGGCTCCGGCAATTTCAATGAAACGAGAATGAGGAACGAAAGAAGTGTAAGCGATAATTAAGCGAAGAGGAACGAAAATAAACAAATGAAACAAGCAAAAGGCCAAAACAAACGTGAATGAACAAAGCATGCTTCTCTTCACTGCTTTCGTTCACTATCTTTGTTCACTTTATTTTCACGTTTTGAATTCACTTCGTTCAGTCTTCACTGTGTTCATCTTTTAATAAAATGAGTGAAGCGAATGGAAGCAAGAAGTGAACGTAAAGAAGAATGAAAGGAGAAGTGAACCATTGGGATTTAGTTGTAGATTTACCATTAACTTGCGAAGCTTCGGCGGGCCGAAAAGATAATCTGTTTTTAGATTTTCTAGCTGCAGGACGACATGATTTCAAGCAACTTAATTTGAAACCGAGTGTCAACAGCGCGCGCCTCTCTTCCAGCGACTCTAAAACGCCACTCTTGAAGTACACCTTGGGTACGGGTGCCCAGTAATCACGTACAGCCTGTTTCGGAACTGATGACCCTCCCCGTCTTCTGCATGCCTGAGCAGGGGCGGGCATTGCCTATACCAGCCTTATGCCGGTGCTCCCGGCTGCACAAGGTGGCGTGCTACTGGCGTGCTGCATCCAGGCGGCACGTGTGCGCCCAACCTGGTACTTCTCCTCATCTTTCACCAAAGCGTCCAACAACTTTCGACAGATTGCTGCATCGTCACCGCCAAGGGCCTGGCGGCTCCAGTTTGGCTCCAAGACTAAAGTGGCCGTGCACGTAAAAAAAGCCCGAAGCTCAACCCCTCACACAAGATGCAAGGCATGTGCAGAAGTCGGACTAGGCAGCAGGCAGTTGGAGTCTTCTCGGCATGCCGAGCCAAAGAGGCCGCAGAGTAGTTCTGAACCAGCAGATGAAAGCGCAGAGAAAAATCCTTCGCTGAACGGCCCACGCATTGAACGAGTGTTGGCGAATCTGCACAGCATACACAGCAAATCCTGGCCTAATCTTGTGTGTGATTGCTCATAGGCGCCAGGTGTTACTGTTTGAGGTTAAGCTGGAATGGCAACTGTGCTACGGAAAGCTTTACCATGAGGATTTATACCAATAACTTTGCCTGAAATATTCCACAACTGAGGAGATGTTAATTAGATGCGCAGGGCACGACAAGCAAGGCTTGTCGCCTGGGACCAAGCTACGGCCGCTTTCCTACAAACGCTAAATGGAGCAACTACTGATGGAGGTACGATTCGGGATGATGTTTGTGGGCAGCTCGAGGTGGAGACTTGTTCTAATTGTAACTGTGGGTGGAAGAGTCGGGGACCGCTTTTGTGCCTGCTTCCGGACGGCACGTTTCAACTTGCGATCAGGTTGCCCTCAATGGCATCCTCGCTGGAAAGCCTGCTCGTGAGATGCGGATGGCTTCGATGACGCCAGCGCAGCGTAACCTCAACTGCATGTAGCGCCACGCACTTAGCAAACTGCGTGCTTCCTGTTTCTCATGATGCTTTTACTGGGCCACCTACAGTATTGGCTAACCCTCCAAAAGGATGATCCGAACATGCAAGATTGCGTCTACGCATCTCGATGACGCGAGTGCCGAAGGCATCTGGGCTCTCTGGATACAGGTCCCACATTTTGGAATGTTCTGGACATTTCCAGGGAACATCCTGAAAACCCAGACGCCAAGCTGAGCCCAGAGATTGTAACACTGCCACACTCCTCGAACAACGCCTACCAATAGGCTGACACACAGGCGATCAGGGCATTCGAAAGTTAACACCCCCAGCATGTCATAGCAAGGCGTTCTCGTGGCTCTACGGTAAGTCAGTGCAAGTAGCAACATGGCCGGACAAATTTCATGGCTTCGATCGGGGTCCATGCAACAAAAATAAGTGACAAGACCATGAACACCAACGGCAAACTAAGCACGTATTTGCGGAGCTCTTGGAACACCTTGCATGGAGCCGAAGGCCAACAGTCTGCAAGCGCTTTGCAACGGTGTCGCAGATGCTATGTTGGAAGATGCCTGAGGCGTCCTAGAGTCCAAGATCGTGAAAGTATAGTCAAAAGAACATGTGTATCGCAAAAGGTGCCTTCCAGTTTCTACCGAGTGCTCATCGGATCACGCCGAGCAGCTGATCGACCACCATCTCCTTAGTGAGATGAGCTGTGGAACAACATATAACGACATGCAGCGGAAGCTGGTGGGTCCTTGTCCTCTGTGCTGCACAGGCACATTGTTGACTTCTCTAGGGGACTTGTTCTGGTTGGGCTTGATGCACCTGGTGGCTTTGCAAGTACATGTGACAGTACAGTAGCAGCCATCGGAGAAGTGCCATGTACCAATCTTGCTTCAGGCTTGGAATGTACGGTCACCCACCTGACATATTGTGTGTTCGTCTGCCCGATGGTTTCCATCAGCTGCGAGAGCGATGTCTTGAACTTGGTGACAACCTTTGATTCAATCCCAAGAACGCAGGCGCTTCTATCCGCTCGGCCTTGGTTGGCCTCTGTAGGCTGCACGGGCAGTTAGAGTATATCATTCCCTTTCCGTGCCGTGCCGCGAAGACATGCCAGCTGCACTGACAGTTTGAGTCAAAGTGGAGTCAAACATTCCTGTCGGCTAGGCAGGCAAGGCTACAGCCGGGCTGCAGTGTCCCGCTTTGCCTTGGACTCCTGTCCACTAATCAGAGCCATCCCTCATTCTTCTGCCCATGTGCGCTTGCCGAACGAATGAAAAAGTACAACGCAACGACAATATGGTAATGTACAGCCGGGGTCTCCTCTGCAAACAACGATGCCAGAAGCTCGTTTCCCGAGCCCCGCATGAGGTTTATGACATCCTGTCACCCACGGGCTCCGGCGCAACTCATCAAGCAAGCTCACGAGCACCAGTTCCGAAGCTGTTCAGCTATAACCCAAAACAGCTTCTCCTCGGAAACAGTGTCGTTGTTCCGATCCAGCCAGCCCTCCGCCGTGTACATCACCTCAGAGGACACCAGGTCGTTTGGGACATCCGCCGGCAAAGTGCACGTCGCCTCCCCCGCGTAGTGGCGGATGCTGAACTGTAGCTCTCCTTGCGCTCGACTCAGAACGGCCCTTCACGCAACTCGTACACAAAGCGTCATCTCCTAAGCAAGTCCGAGCTTCTCATCTTGCCCAGCTTGGGCACTGAGAAGGCCGCATCCTCTTTGTGCACCGAGAGCAACTTGGACACGAAGTTCCTTACCCAGACGGAGCCAAGTCTGCAGCCTTTCTGGACTTCGCAGAAACCTAGAAAGTGTTGAGAAGAGCAGCGCCGACGGCTACATGTCGGAGGTCAAAGTCCGGCCAAGGAACTCGTTCGAACCCTTCGGTCGAACGCACTCTTCATTCAGCATGGCCACAATACCCAGCTTCGACTCAATCCTGGGATTTGCATGTGGGTGCGGGCCCCCAGAGTACAGATAAATCGCAACTCCAAGGCCTCGCCGAGCTGCAACGCCAGAATGGGCGCGTTGTCTTTGAACTCAATGCGATCCCAAGGGATGCCTTCCTAGGTGCAAGCATGCCCTGCAATCGAATCGCAGGGCATGGAGCGAGAGCGCCTGTTTATGGACTTGCTTCTGGCAGTGTGGATGCAAAGAATGGCAGCACACACCTGCTGTGATTGTCTGTGGACACAGGCGAGAGACGCCCAGAAATCTACAGTGCAACGCACACACACACACGCACGCATTGCATGCAGAAAGGCGATCGACGCGTTTTCAAATTTTAACCTATTCTTAAAATGCATCCGTCCATCCATACACAACAGAACAGAATAGCACAGAACGGTGCAGAACAGAACAGAACCAGAACAACACACACTGTAACAAAGAGCGGCATAGCAGAACATAGCACAGCTAATCACAACTAAACACAAACCAAAACATGCACATACAGCACCATAAGATAAGATCTCATAACATAAGCCAGATACATGCACATGCACTGCTCCTACACGTTCTGGCAGACACACATCCACACGGCTTCGCGGTATTTGAGGATGGCCTTCATCACTATAGATCCATACATTAGCCAAACACAACCACTTGATGCAAACAGATCACATGCAAACAGGCACACACACACACACACACGCGCGCAGAGTGGCAGCACTCATTCATGCAAAGGTCGATGGCAAGAAAAAGGTAGTTCGTCCGGTACATCATCAGCAGGCCCGCAGGTGCTTCTTCTTCTGTCTTCGCGTACAGAAACTCGCACCATCGGCCAGAACAAGAGCATAGGCCACAGCAAGCGCACGATGATAGAGCGATCATGATGCATCCCGTAATGCCGGCCGCCGGTAAAGTCACCATGCGATCGGATCAATGCGGCAGCAATCAACTATACAGCCAACAACAAGCAGGGATCATCAGCACGAGATCGACCGATTCCATTTCTAGCAGCATACAGTCGATCCCATGACCGCTCTCGACCTATCTCGACCTTGCTGCATGCAGGCTTCCGCAGTGTATTCCTGCTGCACGGCCTTGAAGACGTCATGAGTAAACTTCTGCTGGAGCTTCTCGTTTGCATAATTAATGCAAAGCCTCGATTCCCAATCGCACGTCACAAGGCACAAGTATCAACATCAGCATGCGACAAGCATCATGTATGCACATGTGCTGCCTCGGCTGTCGAGTGCTTCCGAGATGCTGTTCGAAGCGGTTTATGGCAAAGGACTCGAAGCCGAAAATGTCCTGGCAAATCGTACGTCCCTGAGACACTGAGACGTGATAACATACAACTCAGTTGGGAGGGCAAAGGCTGGCCTTTGCCAGCTCGTGAATGTTGGATCCTAAACTTGCAGTCAAGTGTCCAACAAGCCTCAGATGCCAGAAGGCCGCGATTCATGTTGCATCCGTCGCAGCCGTTCCGTGCTAGTCTTACAAATGCTTCACTCTGGTTTTGCGATTCTAAGGGCGAGGAGCCGACAAAGCTGATCGCGCGCTCGGGTGGCGCTCCAGTTGCTTGGCAGATCTGCTCCACCAGCCAATCGAACCTGATCAAATTGGCATGTGATGCTCGTCGGAGACTGTTCCACCTGCGACTATAATAAGCGCGTCATCTGCTTGGGCTCCCTGCACTCGTGCATAAATTTCCTTCGCCAGAGCATCACCTCATCCCCACGAAGTTTTGCAAACTGGAATATACTGGAATGTATCAGCATCTGCCCAGACACAAGGCTTGATGGTCTTGGCCTCAGGCGATTCCCCGTGGCGCTGGATGGCGGGAGCTGCTTCACAACCTTCTCGTTCCGCATTCGCAGAGTGCGGTGCGTGAGCGCTTGCCTTGCATCCCGTGACTTGATCGCTTGAGAAAGGGTCATGACCAGACTGGTGAGCGAGCCCACCATGACGGTATCTCTTGCTCATCGGCTGACGAGTGACTCCAGCTCGCCGACCTAATCTGCAGCAGCATGGCCAAAACCGTCTGTTAAGGCGGACCTGGTTAGATGGAGTCTTTGTTAACTTTCTGGGAAACCGGCATCTACAGCCAGCACCTTGGCTGCTGCTGCAGCCTGTCCAGCACAGTCTGCCAGCTTCGAGGACTCGTCGCCTGCAAATGTGGCTCAGGTTACCTCTTGTCTCACGTAAGCTGACTTGTTGAATCATGTTGCCTGCATGCTACAATGCCGGGATATGCCGGGGGGGCTTGACAGAAACACTGAAGAAAGTGTTCAGTACCCATCAAAGACTGGGACACGGTTAGCTCTGATCCAGGCCGTGATGGAGATGAATAAGGCTCGGGAGGGTCTGCACTGATGAATTCTAAGTAATACGGCCATGAACCCCTCAATCAACACCTGCGAAAGTCTAAAGTCAGTTCATTCATGTTCATTCCAACCACTCTCCAGTACGTGCAGGATGTTTTGTTTGGAGTCCTGCATTCCCATCATTGTACGAGACTCACCCGCATGCGAACAGCAAGCACCAACAGCTTGAACGGAGGCCAAACAAACAAATTGCCGACAAGTCGCTTCCCGCGAACTCCAGCCTTGCAAGAAGTGTATGTTGCAGTTTCTTCCCCCCCCCCCTCGCGCGCACCGGATCGCTTCCAAAGCAGCTCTTCACTTCTGCTTCGACATGTAGGCTCGGACCGTGCAGCAGACTGCTGCCTCTAGGAACGAAAGCCATGACAAGTCCCTTGGGCATATATGATGCAGGGCTGCCACACCCCCCCTCCCCCCCCACCCCATGGTATCCCCCCTTGCCTGTCAAGTGGGTAGTTGTCTTGTTTGGCCTTGTTGCTTTGTTTGGCCTTGTTGCTTTCCCCTCTNCCCCCCCACCCCATGGTATCCCCCCTTGCCTGTCAAGTGGGTAGTTGTCTTGTTTGGCCTTGTTGCTTTGTTTGGCCTTGTTGCTTTCCCCTCTGGTCTTGTTTGGCCTCGTCCCCTCTCCCACCCCCTGTGGAGTGGGGCCTGTGGTCTTTTTGGTTGGCCCCGCCCCGCCTGTGGGGGGGCAGTGTGTTCTACAGACGTATGGTATGGCTGCTGCCGCTTGTTAGTAGTAATGTCATCGTTACGTGCCTTGCCCCCCCCCCCCCTGTGGGGTGGGGCCTGTGGTCGTTTTGGTTGGCCCCGCCCCGCCTGTGTGGGGCCGTGTGTTCTACAAAGATATGTATGGTATGGTTGCNGCCCGGGACCCGAGAGCATATATATATATAGATATATATATATATATGTCATTGAGCCATGAGGCTGTCCAAGCAAGAGCACGGAAGCCAGCGTCTGCAGCAAGCATGTCAACTTCTCCCCGTCGATAGAGAGCAGGGCAAGAGCTGAGACAGTGCCTGGAGGATCCCACATAGTGCAGAGGAAAAGATTATTTTGAGGACGGCCTTAATGAAGCTACTGTAGTTCCGCTCCGTCGTCATCCGAAGGTGATCATGATGAGAAAAGTATTGCCAATGTAAATGATGCTTCTACTCGCATACAGAACAACTTGAACAACTGAAGATTGGAGGTCATTACGCATAACGGTTTCAGCAAGTTTGGGGAGCCGTGAGAAAACATAGTTTAGGTAGTGTTAGAGTGCGATTTTCCGTTTTTTGTGTCGAGTCCTTGGAACCTCAAAAGCCTTACGTCCTCACTCCTGTCAGGCGAAGCCCTTGGAGTGTCAGGTTTTGGATCATATCGACTGACCGTAAAGCGCAAAGCGGAAAGACCAGCTGCTGCTCCCAGCACCGATATGCTACGCCGATACGCCTACCACTACTACTACTACTACTACTACCTGCCACCACGACGAGTACTACTGCATCCTAGTCAGTTAACATTCCCGAAGCATGCCCGCCACCCAAATCCCGGAATCCCCGGCCATGAAAACGTTCGGCATCACTCTTGCCCTCGATGGTGTCAGTCTTGGAAGCACCCAAACCTTGAAAGGCTCAAGCACTTTGCTCCACGGTATCTGCATGTGTTCAAAGAACGAACGGCTCCGCAGCACAATCCCCAAATGCGTGTACAAATCCGATCTGGAAGTCAACTACAGCTTTCCTAAAACTAGGGCACGAACACTTTGGTCAAAGCTACTTCCAGTGGCTGCATCTGTACATTCGCAATCACAAGAAGCGAACTGTTCAGCTAAGCCGCTGGTATATCTGAGCGAATCGCGGGACAGCGCAGAATCGCCCAAGCCAATTGCTGTGCGAGTTTCTGCATCAGCTGCAAGCATCTGGTAGAAGATATGAAAATTTCGCTCCTCAAATGTGGAAACATGGCAGACATGGTCTTACATATCTTGGTCTCAGCATGACACGGGACCGGACGAGAAGTGAGTCACGTGGGAAAGCTTTCACGACGGAGTGCTAAACAACGTACCCTTGTGCAGGTGACGACCTTCTCCCAAGGCCCACCCACCGCCCAAGGTCCGGGGCAGAAAACACCCTGCAACAACAGTGTGTTGTGACGTTGTGGTTGTAGTAGGCTTGCTGCCGCGAAACGCCAGAATCCTGGCCGACCTTGGCTCAGGTACACGTGCACAGCGACCAAGGCACCGATGTGAGCATCGCTAGCATTGCAAACAGGTAGCGACACGAGATTTCTCCAAAAGGTAGGTCCTGCATTTGGAACCTTCTGGCGCAGGCTGTATCAAGTCACAGAAGCTCCGCAGTAGGGGAGAATTCCGTGAACGCTTGCTTGCACGGCCTTCCAATCGGCAACCACTGTTGAGCTGCAACTCAATGAATTTACCGAAGCGGCTGGAGTTGTCGTTGCGCACCTGCGGCTTTTCTGGAAATTCTCTGCTAGCAAGCAGAAGAAACAAGCAGTAGCCGTCGAAATGCCAGTAGTCGTACTACGAGTAGTAGCTGTAGGACCAGCAGTACCAGCAGCAGCAGTAGTAGTAGTTGTTGTTGTTGCTGTGGTCAGAGCAGTAGTAGTAGCAGTGGTGGTGGTGGTGGTGGTGGTAGTAGTGGTAGTGGTAGTGGTGGTAGTGGTAGTGGTAGTAGTGGTAGTAGTAGTAGTAGTAGTAGTACTAGTAGGAGTAGGAGTAGTAGTAGTGGTAGTAGTAGTAGTAGTGGTAGTGGCAGTGGAAGTGATAGTAGTAGTAGCAGTAGTAGTAGTAGTAGTAGTAGTAGTTTTGTCACCCACATGGCACGCCCATGACAGCTCCGCGGGGACATGAGTGGTAACTAGTCACAATGGAGCCAGGTAACAAAGGAAGTGCATAAGCCTGAAACACAACAACCAAACATGTTTATAGTCCGGGCTCCACTGATCTGTATGCGACTGTGTTGGTTGTGCTTTTCCACCAATCACAAGTTTGCCACCTGTTTGGGCAGTGGAAGTGGCAGTAGTAGTAGTAGTAGTCGTCGCCGTCGTCGTAGCAGCAGTAGTAGTGGTAGCGGTAGTCGTGGTAGTAATAGCTGTAGCAGTTGTAGTAGCAGCAGCACTAGCAGTGGCATTCGCAGAAGCAGTAGCAGTAGTAGTAGCAGCAGCAGGAGCAGCAGCAGCAGTTGTCGTGTTGGTTGTAGTCGTCGTCGGCCTGCGCAGCAGAATGTTGCCGTAGCAGCAGTAGCGGTTGCTAATGCTGTTTTCGCACCGAGTGTGACTAGTTGCCAGCTCGGCGACATCATGATTAACATGGTCACCAACTCTAAGGCTGCCGCGGTTTGCGCATTGCCAAACGATTCCAGCAAAGGATTGGACTCAACGATGCGCTTGATGTGCGATGTGTCCTTCGGATGGCTCCCTTGAAAGGACATCAACACCACCACAAATGCTTGCCATCTGAGGAGCATCCGAGGAAGCCTCGCAACTGCATGCTGTATTCCACAATGACGAACGAAAAAAACACATGTGCCTTTGTATCCATGATCCCTGGCGTCTAAGCGAAAAGTATGCCAATGAGAAGAACGAAGCATGAAGCTAGGCTACGTACTAAAATCAGCAGGCAAACCTGCGAGCAACTGAAAGTTGGCGTCAAGTTGTTCCTTACGTTGAGGAACCTATAGTCCCCTGCAGCCTGGGTGCCTCCCAAACTCTCCCTCTCTCCCTCCCTCGCTCCCTCCCTCCCTCCTTCCCGAACTTTGTTCCAGTCGATTTCTCTCTCTCGTTCTTTCCCATCGCTCTCTCTTTGCTTTGCTTTGCTCGGGCGCGTGGAGGGCAGGCAGTCCCTACCCCCCGCTCCCTTGAGCAGCCCCATCCCGTCATGTTGACAGAATGGGCTCGGCTGTACTGTGAACTTGACAAGAAGTGAGTGCCCGTTTACTCCCGAAGCAGCAACAAAACCCCACACACCGTCAGCTCGGGGTGGTGGCTTGCTGCTCGTGGTGGTCGTGATGGTGGTGGGGCTGTTGGTGGTGGTTGTGGTTTTGTCGCCAAAGTCTGGTCGTGGTGGTTGTCTTGTGTGTTGGAACATGGCATTGGTGTCTGGTTCTGTTGAGTGGTGTTCGTCGGAGCTCGGCCATTCCCGTTCCGATTCCGACATGGGGGTAGGTGGCGGGGGGCGATCCTCTGCAAAGTGCAGTCCAGGCTTGGTGTCTACTTCCTGCAAACACAGGACCTGTAGGTTTTCGAATTCTGCTCGTCCCCGAATGTTGGCTAGGAGGTCAAGGACCATTTGCTCGGAGCCCCCGCCAATGTTCCAGGACGCAAGACAAAAATGTTGAGGTTGCA
>BGNK01002068.1:42500-85801 GCA_003297005.1 Symbiodinium sp. clade A Y106
TGTCTGTGTACTTGTCACCAGCACCTAACACGGCTTAGAGTTTTGGGCTTAGGGTAGCAACAGGGGGGCTTCCAAAACCTACACCCCGTAAAACCTCCACCCTAGCCCCTAAACACCTAAGCCCTAAGCCCTAGGCCCTAACCCGTAACCCCCTAAAACCCCTAAGCCCTAAAACCTGGGCCCCTCTGAACTCAAATTGTTTGGGCCATGGGTTTGCCAAAGCTGCTTCATGTTCCGTTTTAATTCAATTCATCGGGCCACAGAGTCTTGAACCCTCCACACAGCCCATGAGGTGAGAAGTTGATGAACTGAAAGAACGTTTTTCGACCCAGCCCCCCATACAAAATGAACAAACCCTAAACGCTAACCCAAACCTCCAACCCGAATCCCTGAACCTAAACCCTAAACCCTTAGAAGTTGTGCCAAGGAACAACTTTCGACGATCTCCTCGCGACAGGATTTAGGGTTAAGGGTGCGGGGTTTAGGGTGTAGGTTTCAGGGCGTTCAAGAGCTACCCTGGACTTCCTTGAATCCAGGCTTGCACAAGTGAACGTGGAATTTCAGACCCCTACCCTGAACCCTAAATCCAAGACCCAGTCAGCAATCCACTGCTATGCTATGGCTTTAAAGCTAAGTTTTACGATCTATAGGGGCGGTCTAAGTATGATGCTGTTAGGGGTTTTATTTGGTGTTATAGGGAAAAAAGAGCCTTGTGGGGCCCCTGGGGTGCCCTAAACCCTAAACTGTTGAGCTCCTGAACTTCACGGCGGCAATGCTCTCTGGCTCGCTGTAGGGAGGCCATAGCGCCTCAGTTTGCCGGACCCGTTTGGCCCTAATCCAAAAACCCGGAACCCTTTTTTAGGGAGGGTTTAAACCCTTAAACCCTTAGACCCTTTCACCTTTGGCCATAGCACTGACCATTGGTGGGTTCTCACTCGTCGCCTTCATCACTGCCTCCATGTTTTCCTCACCGATCTTGGTCATTGCCTGCAGGGAACGCTTCTTACCCCAAACCCTGGACCCTACATAAATCCTAAACCTTAAACTGCCAACCCTAAACCCTGGACCCTACATAAATCCTAAACCCTGAACTGCCAACCCTAAACCCTAAACCCTGGACCCTACGTAAATCCTAAACCCTGAACTCCCAACCCTAAACCCTAAACCCTGGACCCTACATAAATCCTAAACCCTAAACTGCCAACCCTAGGCGCTGGAGGAGCTGAGGGTTGAGATTAGTCGATGTGCCCTTGTCGAGCTCCATTCTTGCTCCGCACTTTTTGTCACAGCAGGGTTGGATGGCTTACAAAGAAGCTGAAGGCTTGAAGTTTTGGGCGTAGAGTTTAGTTTCCGGGGATACTCCGTCTGAAGGCAACTTCAACTTCTCGACTGAGCTACGGCCAAGTGGTGCTTGCTCTTAAGCTGCATGGGAGGGTTAAGGCTTCAGGCTCCTGATGAGAGGTTGCTGTCAGGACGCCATGAGGCCCTAAGCCAAATCCCGAACCCCAAGAACTAAATCCGAAACAAACCCTAAGCGGCCCTAAACCAAAGTCACACCAAGGTCTTCGACCCGCCATCTTCATTCTACATCTCAAATCACATGACTGACCTCTGGAAACCAAATCCAATCAGCCTAACTTTCTAAACCCTGTATCCTTACACCTGAACCTGAATCCTAGCCGTCCAAGTTGGCAGCTGGAAAAGCAGCAAGGATGCATAAAGCACCTCGTACTCGATTGCAGAGAGCTTTGCAGATTTCGACGTCAGCTCGCTCCACGCTTCCGAAAACGGCTTGTCCTTCACACTAGACCTTGTTGTTGTTTGTACTTCGCTTGGTAATTATGAACCTGAAAATCACGACATTCATTCTCAAAACCACCAGCACCACCTACATATACCATTCCCGGGCCGAATCTGAACCTTGGCCACAACACTACTCAAAACTCCAAATCTTCAACCCCAAACCCTAGCCTAGACCCTATAAACCCCAAACCCTAAAGGCCCTACATCCTACACGCCAAACCCAGCCAATGTAAGAAACGATTCAGAAGGCATGAACTCTGGTCAACATCTACGTTATCTATTTTCCCCGCACCACTGACCCAAACCCCTAAACCCCAATCCCTAATTAGATCCAGACCAGTCGCAAGGAGGATACTCGAAACCTAAAGCCAAGACCAGAATCCCTGATTGAGGGTTCAGGGTTTAGGATTTAGGGTTTAAGACCAGAATCCCTAGTTTAGGCTTCAGGGTTGAGGCTTTAGGGCTTAATGTAAAGACTCGACTAGGCCCTGAACCTTAAATGCCCTAAACCCTAACACCCCAAGGCGTTAAACCCTATAGACCCCCAATCCCCACAATCCTCGCCCTGGTTGCTGTTGTGCTTTTCCATCCCAGAAAGGTCCACTAGCGATAATGGAGCTCTAGTCCTGGGTCTAAGTCTAGAGCAGAAGGTTTTTGAGGATTTCAGGTTTAGGGTTAAGGGAGTTCAGAGTCCCGAAACCCTAAGCCCTAAACGCGGAAAGCTCTCCTGCTTATTGAGGTGGAAAAGGAGGCCGTCGCAACCCGTTTTCTTGGCCAGCTCGATTTCTGCCTCAACCTGGTGGCAGAGCGCCGGATTTAGGAGCTTAGGGTTTCGGGGTTTGCAGGGATTGCCTATGCTGTCAGCCTCTGCCCTCAACTTTAAGGGTTACGGGTTTTATGGTTGTCTAAGACTAATCCCTGCGAGGTCTCTGGCTTACTTCAGGTTTTGGCTTTTTTTCCTTGGGCTTACGACTTAGGGCTTAATTCAACCCTAAACCCTATGCCATACCCTAAACCCTAAACACGTAAACCTTCAAGCCTGAACCCTGAAGCCCAAATGCTATAGCAATCTACATCGCCCATGCTGTGAGCCTCTGCAGACGGCACCGACAAGTCCACAAGCTCGAGCGTGCCATGTTTCACCTCCACATAATTAAGGCTACAGAGTTCAGGGCTTACGGTTATGAGTGGTAGGGCTTAGGGTTTAGGACCTCAGCGTCCCGGCTTGAGAGGCTTGTAAACACATAAACAAGGCGAACCCGACAAAATGAAGCAAAAAACACAAACAACTTTAACCGAACCGAACCAAACCCGACCCGAACCAAACCGCACCAACCAACCAACCAACCAACCAACAAAGAAGCAAAACAAACAGCGAACCAACTTCAACGAGAAATTCAAAAGATTCAGCCAGCTGCCCATCTACTAAATATCTGTCGCGTGTAAACAAATACACAGATACATGAAAAATACATAACTAATTAAAGGAGAACTAAAGGACGAAAGAGGCGGAGAAACAAGTTCCCTGTGGCCGGAGCGCCGGAGGGGGAAAGGACCAGGCGTGGCATCACAAATTACCTTCGACGTCTGGAAGTTGTAGCAAAACTGTTCAAGCGATAGCTCAAACCTTGATTCAAATCTTTCGCTTTCCGGCCAAGCCGGTGATGACACGTGAGAGGGGCCATCTGTATCGCAAGTTCACATTCAAGCTGCTACAGACGCATAAAGCCCTCAATCCTCAACCCTACACCCGCAATATCCGACGCCGAAACCCTAAACCCTAAACCGGCCTTGCCGACTGCGGCACGCAACTCTTCCACGCCCGCGGTGCCACCCATTCCCCCGAGCTCCGCAGCGAGGTATTTGAGTGCGGGATCCTCCTCTCTTTCAAGAGGTCAGAGGGGGGTGGGAGTTGGGGCTTGGGGATTCCTTTTAAGGGGTAGGGTCTAGGTTTTGAGATTTAGGAATTCAGGTTGGGAGGGGTGATATGTCTGATATGTGGGATTTAGGTGTGTGTAGGCCTTCGGGTCTGAGTCTTTTTTTTTTAAACGTCCCTTTTTCGGTCTCGCAGAGTCGAAAAGCGGGTTTCCACTGGGCGTATCGGGCATATGCTTGCTGTATGCCTCATCAAACCTGCGTCGTCACACCTAAGACATCCGCACCCCTTCTTCACTTGAGAGCACCTCCATTTAGTTCACGAACCTGTTCGCCGCCTTCAACCAAATCTTCCGAACCGAAGATCTCAGAGCTATGGAATTCCACAGGACCTGCCATGTCAATCGGTGACTCCACCGGAGTCTAGGGCCTTGGGTGATGATCTTACAAGGTTAAGCTTAGAGTGGAGGCTTGGATGTTACGTCACCACCTCCAAGACTCAAACCCACATCCTACCACACCCCCCCCAACCACCCTTCCAATCCTACCCCCAAACCCTGAAAGGGTTTAAGCTTTAGGACTTCGGGTTGATACGGCTTAGGGCGTCATAGCTCCTCTTGGTTCAAGTCGGCCAGGCAGCCGTCGAAGCCCTCAATTGCCGCTTGGCGGCAAATGCCAGCTGACAACATGGCAGTCGCCCACTCCTCAGTCTGAGCTTAGGGTCCAACGCTTACCTCCTGTTACAATGCCCCCAACCCCCCCCCCCCCGCCCCCTCCCCTCACCCATCCGCCAAAAAAAGGATTTACTAACATAGAGCCGGTCCAGGTTGCAGGGGACTCGGTCTGGAATAGTTAAAGAGTTAAAGAGTCGGAGACTGGACTAAACTACTTCATGAATTTACGAACTCAGTTAACTGAAGAAATCTACAGCAACAAAAATTATCCGGGAGCAGGAGGCCGTGAAGCTGCGTGCACCAGTTCGCTACTCAAGCTACTTAGAAGTGGAGGAGGAGGAGGAGATAGTTTGAGGATGTTCCAAGTCCATCCAAGGCTCATGTGTCTTGAAAGAGGATCGGACGTGTCAGAGGCTGCATAACAAGCATATATATCCCAAAGTCTCAACATCCAACATCTGGAGCTTTCGTTCGGGAGTCAATAGTTATGACCACGGCTGTCAAGATTAAGCAGTTTTTCTTGGGGGGGGGGGGCGTTTTTGTTAGTTGTCATTCTAGTATGTTAGCTCCCCCTTCTTCACAGCAGAAGTAGATGGGCGCAGTGCAGCACTTTGGGCTTCAATTCGTTTTGACTACTACTACTACTACTACCACTACTCTTACTCTTACTCTTACTCTTACTCTTACTCTTACTCTTACTCTTACTCTTACTCTTACTCTTACTCTTACTCTTACTCTTACTCTTACTAGTACTAGTACTATTACTATTACTATTACTATTACTATTGCTATTACTCTTACTCTTACTATTGCTATTACTATTACTATTACTATTACTATTACTATTACTATTACTAGTACTAGTACTAGTACTATTACTGTTACTAGTGGTATTGCTATTACTACTACTATTACTAATACTATTACTACTACTATTGCTATTGCTTTTGCTATTGCCATTGCCATTGCCATTGCCATTACTATTACTATTACTATTACTATTTCTAATACTGTTACTGTTACTGTTACTTTTACTATTGCTATTGCTATTACTATTACTATTACTGTTACTATTACTTTTACTATTACTATTACTATTACTATTACTTTTACTATTACTATTACTATTACTATTACTATTACTACTACTACTACTACTACTACTACGACTACTACTACTACTACTACTTTTTGCTTTGCATGCACAACCGCTCAAGAGCGACCTATGTGTGAAGCCGGCAATGCATACCGCATCGGCTCCTCAGGGGAGCGCCATTGGCCCGAAAATAAAACAATCAGATAAAACTTCATGCACGATCCCTTAGAGATCAGCCTTACTGAAAATCTCTCCAGGAGTAAAGTGGACTCAGTCATCGGTCATGCTATGTTCAGCACGAAAAGAGCAGCATCGTGCCGACAGCACCTGACATGCGCTCCCACTATGGGCGAGCCGACAGCTCCAAGCCCCACAGCGTTCTTCATGCCTACAAACAATGCCATTGTACACCCAGGAGCTACTGGACANAAGCCCCACAGCGTTCTTCATGCCTACAAACAATGCCATTGTACACCCAGGAGCTACTGGACATCGCTGTACATTTGTCCAAGCAAGCAAGCTGTATGCACATCGCATTTCGGCTGCTTGGTCATTGTAGTCGCGAGATTTAACACAAACCTGCCATGCATGATCGGGCACTACGCTCACGTGTTATGCAGCACCCACCTTGACGGCATCCTCATGCTGCAGACCTCAGCGCAGTAGCTGCTACCATTGACTTCCATTTGCATCTGATCCCAGCCATGCTTGGACACAGTCGCGCTTTTCCATCATTGTCAGTCTTTGCTATCTTCACGTAACTCCATAGACATCTCATGCCAGCCTTGAATCCGGATTGAACCCAAGCTCGCGAAGTTGTTGCTCATCCTCTGGCGATAGCTTGTTGACGTGCCGTACCTGGTAACCAATGAGGATGACCCTGTCTCCCCCCCAAGGTGCGGTGGCATGCCATAGACTCGGATCAAACCTGGTAGGTGAGCTTGCATCCCAGAGGTTCCCAGGACTGCCCTGCGGAGAGAGAAAAGTACACCCCTCGGAGTCCTGTACCCAAATCTCACCCCCGGCAAATTTCGAACAGGGAACCACCAAGTTCCAGCTACCCACCGCATTGTAGGAGTCTCGATGCGGCTTGGAGCATACGTTGCGGGACAGCGTGCATGAGCTGAACTGAAAAGAAGCATCCACGCCCTGTAGGACATTGGCAAGCAGCTTACTGACCATCGGAAACGTCCGTAAGTTACGAGTCAGGCCATAGTGCGGCCCCCTGGCCCATGCCCCGGATGTAAAAGACTTTGGCTTAGCCGAGGATCTTGACATGCCGCTACTAGTGTCTTGCTTCCAGCGGAGTTTCGGTTCCTCCGGTAAGGCACATAGAATGGCCTGAATTTGTAACCATGTGACAACACCCTGCTCGAAACAGCTTCGCGCAATCGCCTCTGCCGCATGCTCCGTAGCACAGGCCTTCGGTAGAAGCACTCGCGGAATCTCATAGTGCCCTACGCCTGTTCGCGCTGGGTGATTGCTAGACTCCCGCTGCAAGGATCTCTGCATCTTGGCCGGTGGAACATACTCCGCCTCAGACTCCAACGACACGGCCATGATGCCATCCGCAACCCCTGCCGATCCCGATGCCACCTCACTGGCTGAGTTGTCCTGGGCCCTTTTGTCCGTCACACTGAAGTACCGATGCAGTCCTGAACAACGCCGGGTAGCTCTGCGGTCATTGCTTAAGCGAAAATAAGCATGTAAGCCACTCATGGCACCCACATACAGTGGCCCTTGACCGATTTGAGCCTTCCATCTCCGAACACCATCTGCACACTATCAAGGCATACTGAACCACACATCCACCACCACAGTAGCCTGAGTACCATGCTTCGAGGTCAGATGCGAAGGCAATATCCCGAATGGTCCACCAAACCTGAGTTGCCATGTGTGAGCAATGATAAACAACTACTCCGGCTGTTGATGCACGTGCAAGACAATATCCCATCGGCAATTTTGCACGACGTCAATGCCAGCGGTAAGAACACGGCTCTGTCGGCCCGTTCCCGGTGCTGCGCACAACAGAATGATTTCTTCCACATCTCTGACCCTCCACTGTCCATATGAACCCGGAGATATCCCCAGCATTCCTCAGAATACACAAAATCAAAGTCAAAGGCGTCGCACCGACAGTGCCAAGCACGCCCAAAAACTCTGGCCAATAAGGCTCCGCTCACAAATTGCCCAACAGACGGCTAATCGCATTGGCCAGCTGACTACGGGTGCTCCGCTCCTTCTTCACTTCGATACCACACACCATTGTAGAGCCACAATGACACAGTTGACACATGTCCGCATATAGCTGCAGCCCACTATCGGTGTGCAGCGAGAACTGCAGCAGAAACGCCACCGTGCCCTCCTGCATGTGCTCCGCGAGAGGCCTGGTTGGATGAAAGCGCAACAGCGCCTCCACCGTGTTGCACCGAGTCATCATGGCCTGGATCACCGCCAACACGTCCTCGTACGAGATCACCGATGCCTCCTCATCCTTAAGATGTCTTTTCTTGTGCTGGTCCCACTTCAAGCGCTGAAAGTTTTCCCCCTCCAGCCACCCGAGCTTTTCCATGCTGCTGCGGCGCTCCTTGTCGTCCTTCAGCAGCAACAGACGACTGTGCATCTCCCTCAACAGACAGCTGAATAACATGTTCCTCATCGGCCTCTTGACCTTCTCCGGGGTTTCCTCTTTCATCTTCGTCCACTCCGCTTTGGCCGCGAAGAGGGCCGGTACAAGACTGCCCGGGATGCCCGTGCGCACAAAGAGGACAAAAGAGCTCTCCGCCCTCCACATGTTGATGGAGTCCTCATGTCGCAGACACAACTTGGCTAGCTGCACAACCATAGCCTTCAGTGTCTCCAGATCCCCAGTCTCCTCCTTCTGCCAGGTCTTTTGACCCCACTGTCGTGAACCCCATTTGGCGTAGCCTCCGGAGCCTCCAGCCCGATTTTGGCCACTTTGCCGACCATGCTCCACCGCCCCTTGTGCGGTCTTGCCCTCTCGAGAGCCGGAACCGCCCTTCCCCTCAGGTCGAGGGAACTTCAGCGCCCGTTCCTTGTCAAGAGCATCCTCATCAGTCCCCGTGGTGGCACTGGGCGCGGCTAGTTTGAAAGCGCTCCAGATTCGCTGCTCCTCCTCCTGATCCATGGGCTCCGCTAGCTGCTCCATTGTCGGAGTGCGGTGCCTCGTTCTCTAGATCTCCGCGTCCTCGCTGGACACTCGTTTGAGCCAGACTAAATACAAGCCCCGACGAAGCTCATCCGTAAGTTCATGCCTTGTCGCTGGTACTCCATCATCTGTGAGCCACCATGCATCTTGCACTCTGAGAGCCGAACGATAATGGCCCGAATGGGGAGTCCCACCATAGTGAATGATGCCTGCCAGCACCGTGTACGGCTCCCATCTACAGTCAATACCGTCGATGAAGACTGGAATTCTCACCTGTTGATGAAATCTCACCGGCACCGTCGACTTGCCTCGGTGTGGAAATCGTCCCAACTGTAGGATTACAATCTCCTCCGGTAGAGTCAGGGCATGTGTCTGAGCCTGGTGCGACCATGCACTCACAAGCTCTTGTAGGTCACAAGCAGTGCTGGGAAGGTCCAGGTATATCATGCCGCTCCCTGCATCCACAATATTGTGCACTCCCCGAGTTAGGACTCTAGCTTCCCATGCCGATTCCACGAAACCCACCTTCGAGAGGAGGAAATGGGTGAATTCGGCTGCATCCCTCTGCCTGCGATCAATTGGCCAACCTGTGAAGAGTTGCCTGAGTCCAAAATGGGATGAAAGATTGAGCTGGCCACCCCGAACATTCATGATGACATCTCGGATTTGGCGAAGACCTCGAGGGACAATCGCACCGTCCATGACATGTACTAGTGCCAACACGCTCGCATTCATATAGCAGAGATAGTGAGGATTGTGAAGCTGCACCTTCATGTGGCCACCGTTGTTCCCTGCATACAGGCCTGCCGGCTCAATGATCCCTACTGCACCCACATCCTTTGTGCAATCCGGCTCCCCTTGTACTTTACGCACCGCGGCCTTCTGTACCTGCTCTGGCGGATCTGAGTGCTGTTGCGCCTGTGTAGGGTGTCCACGTAACATCGCCAGGATACCCGAGTCTGCGCGTGTTTTGTACTGTGGCTCCCTCTGCTTGAGTGCCGGACCACGCTTCCATTGTAGAAAAGTACTCAAATCTTTCTCGGCATAGAGCTTCCGCACGGCCAACACCTGAAACAATGGGGAGCATTTTGTAGCATGATGCGTCGCATCAGTAGTGCCATGTTTGGCTGAGCTGCCACAATACTGACACGGCCTCCGAAAGGACGCACGAAGACTTCGTGCCCCCGACAACGCATCCTGATGCACTTTGTGCCATGCCTCCTTGTGCGTAGTCTGCCAGTGTGTTTTGATGTAGCCCGAGGCCTTGACTTTTTGAGCACATAGTATACACTTCGAGCTGAACTCAGCGATGTCCGAAGCCTGGTCAGGGAGCTGTGATAAATCGCACGTGAGCAAAGCCGGCGAAATCTCATCCTTTGCTGCAGATCCGTCAGGTGGTTTTGGTGGAGACGCTGCTTCTTCCTGGACAATCCGCTCCATGATTTGCTCAATCCCTTGTCCGGCTGCAGCTGCAAGTTTCAATCTAGAGCACCTGCCTTCCGTAATGTGTCTTTCCATGGAAGCCCAGTCGTACAATGATTTCCTGCACAGCCTGCAATGCGGTAGTCCAAACAAGGTGTGATTTCTACGATCAAATGGGGTCCGCGCATCTATATGCACCTGCGCATGCTTTGATGAAAAGTGCGCCTCAAGGCTCTTCTGATTGGGGAAAGCAATACCACATATCGAACATGTGACCTCGTCTGCCGTACGATCAATCTCAATGAGCCCAGCCTTTGGAAGCATACTAAGTCGAGCCAATTCTTTCAGGATCACCTGGATACGCATCTGCGCCGGTGCGCATAGATCATGTGACTGATGTCCATCAATGCTGAGTGCACGTGCCTTGCCCTCCAGGAACCTCCGGAGTTGATCATTCGGGTCGATGGCCGCTCTGCCTAACACTGTATGGTTGGAGACACCGTGCTCATAAACCCGCAGAACCTTCCGCAGCATGCGGGCAAACGTGGACTGTATCTTCCGCAGACTCGATGCACTCACTCCTACCCCAATGATCCCATACATCATCGCCGGAATAACACAGGCCTTGAAGAGCCGGAGCTTCTGCTTGACACTGAAGCACGATGCCGTCCGAAGCACATTCCTGAGCTTTGTGAAGTTGGTCCATGCACGCGATGCTCTGAACTCCGCCGTCTGCATTTCCATCGGGCCATAAGACAACACTGCTCCCAGGTATTCCATCCTATCCTCAATCGGAAGCCTAACTTCACGTCCCGTGGTTGGGTCCACACCCAGCAGAAGAACATACCTATTCTTATGCCACTGCACAAACCGTTGCTTCAGCCCAGCTGCCAAGCGTCCGCGTAGGAGAAGCACTATCACCGACTTGTCAAAGTTGACCTTCATTCCCGACCGATGTAGGGCTATGATCACTTGGAGAGCAGACTTCCGCGCTTGCTGAAATTGTTCGATTGTCTGTATAACCCAGTGTCCATGAACGTCATCTGCAAAAAGACTCGTGTGAGTCCTGCACCACTCAGGATCTAGTATTCTGCACAGCCTGATGGTCCACGCCGTGAAGACGCTCGGAGCCAGAGGACATCCCTGGCGAAGTCCCCGTTTCATACAGACCCGATGGCTGTATCCACAATGTCGTACAACGCACATGGACTGTCTATGTGTCTCTACCACCAGTCTGGCCAGTTCATCCGAGACCCCCACTTCACGCAAGCTCACATACATCTCACCAAATGGCATACAGTCAAAAGCCTTCGCTAAGTCCAGACTCATCATCATACCCCCCGTTAATTCAGGCAGGTGTCCGGTAAGCAGCTTGGTCGTCACATCCGTGTTCACAGTTCCTGCCAGAGCCCGGACCTGGTCGCAGTGGAGGCTGCCCCGGAGCAGCGCGTCAATGGTGCTAGACAGTTGTCTGTAGGCAAATTGAGGGATGTCCCACAGTGCTTCCATGATTGGCCCTGATACTGCATCCTTCAGAACCGACATGAACATTTTAGTGTCTCCCGCCATTAAACCCACTGTCCTCAAGTTCTCTGGCACGCTTGGGCACTTCCGCGGCTTTGATAACCACGCCAGCTGCACCTCCGACCATTCAGCTGGTACTTTGGGGGCAGCTCCACACAGACATCTAACTGCGATCTTGTGCAGCACCGGTACGATTAAAGCAGAGTGTTGCTTCCAGTTACGTAGAGGAGGTGTCTGATTTGGGGCAGCCTTCTCCGCTTTGAGCTGCGCTGCCGCGCGATGCCATCGCTCAAGGGCCAGCTCATCAGGCGGAATGCTTAGCAGAGGTAAGCCAGCGTACTCCGACGCCATGAACAGTCCCTTTGCGTACTCGGCTAGGACCCGGCATTCTTCCTCGCCCCGCATCAAGTTGCCATCCTTATCCCGGAGTCTTATCTTTTGCCGCTGCTTGTTTGGACAGAGCAGATTCACGACCCCAAACAGACCTCGCACATCATGATGCTGTGCAGCCATCTCCGCTTGTCGAAGTAAGGTCAATGTTCTCTGTCTCTTTCTGTCCCGCAAAGCTTTCTTTAGGGCTCTATGAGCTTTCATGTAAGCAGAACGAATCCGAAAGTAGCGAAAAACAAAGATGAACCCCGCTCCAAGCAACGGTTGAGCCGTTTGCATCTTTCGCCTCAGCCGCCAGCTGTCCTTTATCGCCTCAGTCACCGACCTCAATTCCGGACGCTCCATCTTGCCAGGCATCTTTCCACCAGCTTTTTGTGCCGCCTCTCTCAGGGTCTTTATGCTAGCCCCTTCGGGATGATCGTGCTGCTGCTGCAGGAACACAGTGTCGTCCTTTGAGTCGCCCTCACCATCTGGCCGCTTTGCTCGTTTCCACGGAGTCCACTGGTGCGGAACAGATCCAATGAGTGGCAGATGGCCCGTTGTTCTCCAGCCAGCCATTGGCGTTTTCGTTGGAGACGTTCGCTTCGCCTCTCCGTCAGCAACAGATTGTCTCACACATACAAAGTCAATCTGACTATCACCCTTGGCGTGTATATATGTGGCGGCCGCTTTCTTGCGCCCCCGAGTGTTGAGCGCTGCCAGTTTATGTCGCTGGAGTACTCGTTGCAAGCGGTCCTGATCCACACGCTCCTTCTCTGGCAGCTCCCTTGTCAGCAGCCCAAATCCACTCACCTTACTCTCGCGGACAAGAGTCGTGTTAAAGTCACCACCCAGAACTATATGCGACCTCGCCGGCAACGATGCCAGAAGCTGATCAAGTTTATTCATCAGCAATCTGCGCTGCTCTAGGACCGCATCACACGTTCCAGCCTGTTGCAACAGCGCATGCTGATAGAATCCCAGTATATCCACTTGCTGTAATCCCAGGAAACATCGAACCTGCAACAGCCGACCCGGAACGGCCTCGTGCCATCGTATCTGCTGCGAGTCAGCGAGCGCTCTTCTCACTCCGATCATGACTCCACCGCTGCCCTTCCTACCAGAGGTAGAATGGCAGAAGTGCCATTCCTCTGCCGTCCAGTCACCACTGAAGTTCCAGTGTGTTTCTTGCAGAATTAAGATGTTTATCTCGCGATTGTCTGGCTTCTGCAGCCACTGCAAAAGCTCTGTGAACAGAATGTCAGAAAGACCACTTACATTCCAGGAGAGAAAACGAATTCTAGGCTTGAGCTTCCTCACCGCTGGCTCCTCTACTACCGGAAGCATCGGCGATTTGGCAACTAGGCGACGCCCTCTGTACATGGTTTCGCCCTGCAGTTGCGCACGTCTTACTGCACGCTTGTATGATCTCTTCTTGATCTTCGAAAACTGAGCCCCGTGAAGTGGCGGGGCGACTTCAAGGCTCCCTCCATGGTTTGCCGGTGAGGCTTGCACCACACCAGCTTCAGGTCCTCCGGAGGGTGAGGACCAACCCTCGCGCCAGTGATGCTGCTGTATCTCTTCTTGACCGGTCATTGCCATCACTCCCGGAATTGGGACCGGGTCGAGCGTGTAGTACGGTTGTCGTCTGCCCCCTCTTTTGCATTCCTTTAACCACGAGAAACCACTGCCACCGTGTCTGCGTCTCCAATGGCACAGCTCTCACGAGGAGCTCTAACAGCACGTTGCGATTGGGGTGCTCGGAACCTTCTAGGAAGCTTATGTTCCTAACAGGCCCAGGTTCACACCACGACAACTCTCGGCTTGGACCGCTCATGGCGCTTACTACTACTACTCCTGCTGCTACTACTACTACTACTAGTACTACTACTATTACCGTTGTCAGGTTTCGTCTTCCTGCAGCTGACAGCAGCACTTTCGTCAGTCAAAACACAAAGTTTTAAACCCCCAATGCCCTAAACCTGAAACCCATGAGTGTGGCTTAGGTACTAGGACTCTTCAGGCAAGGCTCCGCCCGGGACACGATTGTTTCGGGACCAATACCCTCGATCTCCTCAATCGATTCCGCCGTGACAGGCTTCGTTGGGCCGTCAACCGCCTGGCTACCTCAGTTGGCCACTTGAGTATTGAGGGTTGAGGGTTTAGGATAGGTCTCACTTTAAGGCTTAGTTAGGGCTTATAGGGTATAGGATATCTCCCAATGAGAAGATGTGAGGTTTAGGGTATAGCCGTATAGCGCTTAAACTATTGATCCTCTACTACAAGCAGCAAAGCAACAACAAGCAAAGCTTAACCATTGGCCAACTCAGCTTCTACTTGGTTTATTTTGGCTGCCATCGTCGTCCTGCTCACCATTGTCAGTTTTGAAGCCTCAGCTAACCCTAAACTCTGAAGCCTTCGTCTGAACGCCCAAACATCCCCAAACCAAGGCATCAGAACACGTTTCGCCACGACCACATGTCTGCTGGCCTCTAAAATGACAGTCAGCATGGCAAAAGACAAGCGCAAGTTGTTCGCCATGTAACCGACCCCTAACAACTCCCTGGCGAAATGGTCCCCCCTTCCGTCTGGCTGCAGAAGCTACATAAACATGTCTTTGCACACACTTGCTCCGTGATGCGCCTCCCTGTCTGGATGGAGCATCACAGCAGTTTAGTGTTTAGGGTTCAGCTTCCCCTTTACAGCCCCTCACCCAGATGCGGCATTCTCAAAATCGGATGCGACTAAAGTCTCCGTCTGTGTTTGCAGTGCCCTATGCTGGGAGCTGATCGATACTAACTTACTAAAAACAAGAAAGGCAATGCGAGCTACAGCAAAATGACCCATCAACAAGGTCAACAAGCTAATGTGAAAACTGGAGCAACCCGCAAACCTTCAAACCACTCACCCACTGCAACTGAGACCTGAACCCAGAACGCTTTCCAAGCCAAAGCCGTCTGCAAGCATCCTCTTCATGGTGCCGGAAGCAGAAGATCCAAAGATGTACTGGATAAACTCGTCAGTCGTGAGCTTGCCATTTCCATCCTTGTCCAAAGACCCGAAGAGTGTCTTACAATCATCCTCGCTCAGCCCACCATCACCATCCTTGTCTCCAATCTGCCCCAGCACCGCCTTCAACTCCTCCTCGGTGAGCTTGCCATCGCCGTTCTTGTCGAACTTCTTGAAAGTCGCCTTCAGGCTGTTGATCATATCTGCGCCTAGGCTGAGGGGCTTCAGCGAGCTCGGAGAAAAGGAACAGTAGTCCTTTCTGAAGTTCACGTACACTTCCATGCCGTTGTCTTCGTCATCGTCCTTATACCTGATGCACATCACCTGCCCGATATCGCCCTCAGGTATGTCCTCATTGGATTTCACCCACTGGACCTGCTGACCCTTTTGGACCGAGCACAATGAAAGCTGCTTCGGCTTTATCGTCCAGCCGCCTTTTGGCCTCTGGTCAGTTGACCACAGGAAGACAACATAAACCGTGAATTCCCTATGACTCTTTCACAAACCAGAAAATGCAAAGTTTAGCCATTGGCCGAGCAAGTGGCCATATGATGGACATACGGTTCTCACCACGCCTCATGCGGACTGCTTGCCCAATCGAGCCTTCGGTTTATTGTGCAGGGATGTTTCGGGTTTAGGTTTAAATGTTTAAGGGGTGATCTAGTTTAGGGTTAATAGGGTTTAGGTCGCTGCCCGACGGCGCCTTCCGGAATGTCCGAATCGTGCTTCTTCCAGTGGACGTAATTGCCTCACAGGGTTTTACATTTTTTCAGACAAGATACCGACACCCTGAAAGCCCCAAAACCCTCAACCCTAAAACCCAAAAGCCCCAACATCCTAAGTCACATCAGAGCCTGGTTGGATTCTGTAGAGCTCGAGGTCCTTCATCTTGAGGGTGGAGGTTCCATTCATGTAATGAACCCTGAAGCCGCTCTCCTCCACCTTTAGCCCGACCACCTGGCCCACGTCACCACTGCGAAGTTCCGACTTCACGAAGGCTCCCAACTGTATTTCGCACAAAAACAAGTCCTCTGGCTTGAACCTCCATGTTCCTTTAGCAAAGTGAACTTTGACCTTGCCCTCATCATTCAAGTCTCCGACGACTTGTCCCACCTCACCTATCGGGATGTCGTCGTCATGGCTTGTCCACTGCACATAGGACTGTGGCTGGATGTGTGCTCGCACCATTTCAGACGGCTTAAAACGCCATTTGCCATTGGGAAACTTCACCTTGACCCTGCCTTCATCATTCAAGTCGTGCAAAACAACGCCCATGTGACCCCCCGGGATTTCGTCATCGGCTTTGGTCCAAAACACAAGCATCTCGGGCTGATAATTGCACAAGATGAGCTTCTTTGGCTTGTACTTTTGGTTTTCGCCTTTGACTTCAACAACCACTGTGTCATCATCCTCGTCCATGCCCTTGACCTCTCCAATGGCCTCGTCAGAGTCACCGGCAACTTGCACAAATGCACCGACCTGAATGTCCGACGCACACAACCATCTCGGATCTATCTCGAACTTGCCCGTGCTGAATTTGACCGTCAGCTTGCCGTCATCATAATCGTCACAAACCTCCACGATTTTGCCAAGTTGATTACGGTCAACGTGCTTGTCCGCATTCATCCAATATACGAACTTCCCTTCCGTCAAGTCCTCATACCCTTCATTTGTCGACATGCTTGCGCTGTATGCGCTGCACTGAGCCCGTCTGTCCTATCTCTATCTGTGAGTGGATCTGGCGGCGGCCACGGGCAACTCAAAAGGTCAAGCTTCAGGTAGAAAGTTTATCTGGGCACGCGAGCAAAGGCCTCGTCCTAAAGAAATCCGATCCCAAGATCCGCTGAACCGCTTGAGCCAACCCCTATACCGAATCTGTTAGGCCAGTTCTGGGTGGTTCAGGTTTGCCCTCATGCCCCCTCTCGCACCTCGAACCTCGAGGAGTTCAGCGTACAAGGCTTCGAAAACGCTGGCCCTGAGGGAGTCGGAGTGCGGTGCAGCAGGCACTCCAGGAAGAGCTCGAGGCAGCCTCAGAACCTCGTTCCTCCACCCAGCCCCTTAACGTATCCGTAAGACCCTAAACCTATCCCTCCCCAGCGCCAAGATCACCTCGAAACGGCCAGCAGTCTGGAATGTAACAGGGATTCAACACCTGGCTCTATCTAACTCGCTCTCTCTCTCTCCGTCTCTCTCTCTCTCTCTCTATTCATGTGTTATAGATTTCTGCATATGTGTATTTATGGAGCGAGAGCGACAAGGGGGGAGAGAGAGAGCGAGAGAGCGCGCCGGCTAGCTTGCAGTCTGCTTCAGTTCACGTAGCTGTGGGGGATTTGGGCCCTGCCGCAGTGCCAGTCCTGGGACGAGTACCCGAATATGCCCGAATATGTACAATGAATTGCAAATCCCTGACAAGAGGGTGGGCTGCCGCTCCATTCCGCGGAACAAACGCCGCTAACAGAACAACAGGCACAGCTTTCAGTGTTTGAAGCCATGGGATTTTATGACTTCAGCACATGCCTCACGCTTGCTACTGAAGCAGTCGGTGTCATAGCCAGTCTCACCAAAGGACGGAATGGAGCCCATGATTTCTCTTACGCCGTCTTGAAGAATGCGGAAGAGAGGGACCCAGCGAACCCAGAGGGGCATGCTTGGATGAACCCAGGCTGGCCATCCCAAGCTCTTGTAGAGCTCCAGCGCTGAGGATAAGCGAACCGTAGTTCGAACATCAGACCAGCGGCAGGCAGACATGACGACGAGATTTGTTTTTGCGTCCCCCTCGTTGCTAACCCGGTGCCAGGACCATGGCGGGTTGAACAGCGAATCACCAGCTTTCAATTTTACCAAAGCTTTGGGAAGGAAGGGGTAGATACGATCGATCGTTTCATGGTTGGCAGGCAGATATCCCCAGGATCCGATGCCTCCCGGGATTGTCGGCCCCAAGAAGATGGAGAAGCGGTAGTTGATCAATTCCCAGACTTTCGTCCCGTGATAGACACTCACCAAGTTTGGGTGGTTTGCCATGTGCCACTTAAGGCCCTCGCCAGGACCGTTGACCAGCAAAGAAAGAGATCGACAGCCGGTGCCAAGCTGAAGCGCATCGAGGCCCAGCGATGGAAAGATCTCGGGAAACTGGCTGAGCATAGTGTCCATCCCAGCATCATATCTTCCCGTTTCGCCTCGCTGGAGGCCTGCCACATACTCCGAGAAGTTGGTGTCCTCGCTAACCTTCACCTCACTGTCATTGTAGTGCAAACCCTTCCCCAAGGTCATCGCCATGACTGTGAAGTTACCATAGCGCCTGACCCACTCGGGTTTTCCAGCCTCTTGGCAGGCAGAGGCCTCACGGACAAGACCTCGGATAACAACTGGGAGCCTCCCGTTTTGTGACAGGCCCCCTAGCTTCTCCACACTGTACTCTTCAGCCTTGATCTCCGGCAGTTCGTAGGTCTCCTTAAACTGGGACGGGCTTAACCATCTCTCGAAATGGAAGTAGCTCTCCAGCATCTGCATCCAGGCCCCTGTGGCCCAGGGCATGTAGTTCGCACACGGAACGTACACGTGGAGACATAGGGTCAAGCGTCTTTCTGGAGAGCATACCGCCCCGAAAAGGGCAGCCGTGAGAAGGCCTACAACCAGGTGCCAAGCCAGCTTCATTTTCATGCTGCTGGAGGCGACTCAGCTTGAGTGACGCAGGCTGCTATGCAGAACGGCACGGATTCCTGCTTGCGCCAACTCAGCAGGCACAGTCCTTGCACGCATCAGGAGTTGAATCATTTGGGGCTGCCTGCAGACTGGCCGAGACATGCAAGTGTTTCTCGATGGTCGATTAGACTGACCCAAATACTCTTTTTGACGAAACCCTAAACCCTGAGCCCAGCCCAAACCCCTAAACCCCAGACTCTGGTGTTGTTGAGAGTCCAGCCAAGGCACTACCAGGATGACAGCCGCACAGATGATCAGGTTGTGGACCACTGAAGGGTTTAGGGCTTAGCGTGGGGCTTACAGCTCAGGGCTCAGGTTTCGGGTTTAGGCGTCTCCATGTAGCTGAGGGTGGTATCTGTTCATGTCGCGGAACATCGTGGAACCTACCAGCACCACTCTGACTTTCAGCTTTGAGCGGCTTGGACTCTATGCCTGGTGCTAAGGGGGTCACCTGACCGCCTTGCGCCCTGTAAAGTTGCGCCTTTCTCACTGCTGTCGCTGTGGCGCATGCGACTTTCGACGATCTTCAGGACGTCTTTGAAACGACGTAGGCCTTAAGGATTTGTAGAGTTTGCGGAGGTCTGGTGTTTAGAGGGGGTTCGGCATTGTGCATGGGGCTCTTTTCTCCAGACGAAGCCTGAGCCGACACTATATGTGAGAACTGCACAGGAAGATTTGCCAGCTTCTGCAAGCTGGCAAGAAGGATGCAAGTCAGCAAGGTCTACTCTTTGGACTCACACTTCGATGTACTCTCCGTCAGAAGGCCCAACCAGAAGAACAGCCCCGCTGCGAGGCATGTGCTGGCCTGGAAACCAATGAACAACTTCAAGCCTCCATGGATCAATAGCTGGGTAGAGACCATCGAAAGAAGGCTGGGCAGCACTCCCTGGCTGAAAGTCTGACATGCAGCTGCCACACCGGCACAGTCTGCGAGCGGCTCGAGGAACAGAACATTCAATGCGATCACAGCTACGTTTATCACACTGGACTGTAGGAAAGATCCCGCCAAATATGCCCAGAGGAACTGCGAGTAGAAGCATCCTAGCAGGACCGAAACGATGCCGGCGCAGGCCAAAAGCGTCAAGGATGTGTTGCAGATCTCCAGAACCGAGGCACTACTGAAACAAGACCGCTTCACCATGAGACCCAGAATCAGAAAACCTCCATATGCAAACTGGACCAGGGCTGAGGCCGTCATCGAAATCCCAAAGTTGACCTCTGTGACATAGCTCGTGTTCGATTCGAAGGTCAAAATGGCTGCTGTGAGGGAGCCCATTGTTAGTAGCAAGCTTATCGAACGGAAGTTGAGAATGCGCGATAAGTCCTGGCAGTAATCCCGCTCTTCGACTGCCTCATCTGGGCAACTTTCTACGATTCCCACCCAGGCATAAACTCCCATCAAGGCCCAGATCCCGGCCAGCCCCATAAAAGAGATGCGCCAGTTGAAGAGACCTGCAAGCCATGCCCCAAAAGTAGGTGCTACCAACATACCGAGAATGGACATCGTATGCAGAACTGAAATCACTGTGTAGCGCTCGTCAGGGTCTGCAATATGGTCACGGACGACTGCGAAAATCACTGGTTCCACTGATTCCCCTATTCCCTGGAGGATCCTTGCGGCCATGAACCACTCAATCCGTTGGGAGCATGCACAGCCCAAGCTTCCGAAACAGAGAACGATCATGCTCGCGATCAGGACAGGTCGGCGGCCGATGCGATCAGAGAGGCCAGCGGTCAGAAGCCCAAAGGCCGCCTTGACGATGAAATTCAGCTGCACCGTGAGGCTCATCAGGCTTTGGGTCCCTGACAAATCCTTTTCCATCTGGGGGAAGCTTGGCACATACTGATCGATCGTGAAGTAAGTGAGGGTGTACACAATCCCGAGGAAGATCACACAACCCTGCGGATAGCTTTTCTGCACGCTTGCATGTTGCGGGGCCTTGGCAGGCAAGCCAAACAGCCAAAGGCAAATGACCACCAGGATCAGGCAAGCATATACACTGCTGACTACGTACTTGGTCAACCATTTGCCAAGCTGGGACTTGAGAGGAAGCCCATCCAGAACCTGCATCTGGACTTGAATCTGGAGAAAAGATGGAAAGTCGCATTTGTCTGCCATAATGTCGTCAGCATGCAATGCGGGCATCGGCTGGGTGAAGGATTTTATCGAGGCCGTGCCATGCTGTAGATAAGTCGAGTAAGCGTCTTGTTCCTGAAGCTGTGATTCATAGGATAGAACGTACAACCCCCCCCCCCCCCCCCNACTGCTACTGCTACTGCTACTACTACTACTACTACTACTTCTACTATTTACTACTAAGACGACTTGCAACACTTCTACCACACCACCGCCGCCCCCGCTTCGTACATCACAGTGCCTAGGCCGTCGAACTCACTGCGCAAGCTCAACGTAAACAGCCGAGATAAATCTCTATCGGTCTATCGGTACAGTCTCTTGAGCAGAAAGAGCTTGGGATGTGCCGGAACTCTATGTGACATGGGCTCTATTCGGATCAACCCACGTGTGATAGAGCTGCTCTTAGGCGGTTCCTTCTGGGGCCGCTGCGCCAGGCCCAGGTCTAAATCTTTCGCCTCGAGCCTCGGTGACCGTGCCATCGCGCTCAAACCCAAAGAATAGTGAAGTTTTGCTAGTGTTACTATAATATACTACAATATCTATCATATACCATAATTACCATAAAATACTATAATAGACCATAACATACAATAATATACTATTGATATACTACAATATGTTGTAATATTTGCCGCTGCTGCGCCTAAACCGGCGTCTGATCTGCAGCTTGTAGTGAAAGGTTTTCACAGCGCAGCGACTTGAGTTTTCTTGATGGCCCAGTACAACAAGAAGTTGCCTGCAAATAGGAGTTGCCTGCGAATTGCAGGAGCTCATCACTGCGCTTGGGGGCATGACTGCTATACCAATGTCCATGAAGTTTCAATGCCAAAGCCGACCTTCACAGTGCAATGCTCTTGAAACGTGCTTAACTACAGAGACATGACTCAAGGCCGTTCCTCCACAGCCTTACCTGGTTAAAGAAAGCGGCATCACACATTATTGCGTCTCCATCCACGCACAGACTCGGCTCCTGCAGTTGTTATTCTATTCAGCACTGTCATTAAGATTCCTATCATGTGTACTCCAATTGTTAGACACCTGACAGCAAACAACAGCAGAGCATTGCCCTGTAAAGCTTTGTCTCTGCCAGCCTCGCCTCGTGAATTCAAACGTGGGTTCCCAATGTTGTGTGAGGGACTATGGCCATGGGAGTTGGTGTTAGGAACTGGAGAACCCAAGAAGAGGCAACTGCAACAAAGAAGCACTACGATGTTGAAACCATGCCTGCCTTTCGCTTGAGGGAGATGGTCTGTAGATCATGAGAGCATCGCGGTATAACTAGTTGGTTGGAAACGCTTGAAACCAAACACTGTGAAGTGTTGCTTTTCTTCGGGGTTGATGCAGAGGCATCTGGGCACCTCAAAGACTTCCCAAACTTTACTAGCGGCGCACACGCAGAGAAAAGCCTGAAAGTACCGTTTCAGCATTCGCAGATCGTCAGATTTCTTGCCAGGAACTGATGCAGAGACCACACTCTGATGTCTGAGTGGCCCTTGTACTGTGTACCGGCTAAGCCTGCGGCTGAGCTGACGAGAATCAGCGCTGTCAAACAAAATGCGGCGTCTTTCCAGCAGCCTGAAACAGAAACAGCAAGACACACCTTTCAACTTTCAATGACGAGGTGACGAGGTGAGCCTGCCCTTGCATCTTCGGCAGGGGCAGGGCCAGCATCCTCCGCAGGATCTCGCCTGGCCTTCATGCGGAGGCACAGGCTGCAGGCAATGGCAAGCGCAGCGCAAGATGAAGCCAGTCGGCATCGGCAGTCTTTTGACCACTGCAGCCGGACCTGGTAAGCGAGGATGCTGCAGAGGTACGCTTGTCCAAACAGCACCGTCACATAGATGACAGTTGCAGGGGTACCGTGCAGGCAGGAGGGCAGGCACGGCTCCATCCCCAAACTTACGAAGAGACATATACAGCAAGTCGCCGTCACGGCGCAAAGAAACCTTGTCTCTGACTGCGTTCCAGCCAACTGATCTACAAGAAGGTATGTGCTAGCAAAGAACATTGTGGCCAAAGATCTCTGGCCTTGCAGGTATGCTCTCGCTGAGTTGCCGCCTGCATCACTAAAGACCGTCTTCTGGCGCGGCACAAGGATGAGAACACAAAGAAGGGCCAGAAAGGACAGGAAACAATGCGCGATGTCCACGAACATGTCATGACCCGCATCCCCTGCAACTCCACTGTAGCCCGCGCCAGATGAAGGATCACGCTCGTACTCGTAGTTTATGCTGCTGAAGTATGTCATCACGGCGGTCAGCAGCAATGCTGCGCAGCACTTGCAAATAGCAGTCTTCACTAAGAAGGGTTTGATCCACCCAAGCAGCGCCCCAAAGCCAAAGTACCACAGAAACAGGTGAGAACCGGCCTGGCGAGTATAAGGCACAAGAGCCACTGCCAGCGGCTGCGGATCACCTCCTTCAATATCCAGAAGATTCTTGGCAGCAGTGAAGCCTGTTCCAAAGTGTAAGGCAGATGCAAGCACGAGCCGCACTGCCCATGCAGCCCGGCGCGTAGGCAGAGAACGCGTGACAATGTGCAGAAGCCGTGCCCAAAACATGAACATGAAGAACCAAGGATAATCACAGCTGCCATCGAGTCCTGGTTTCGCTAATTTCAAGAGACGTCCAAAAACCCACGCGATAAGCAGCTGCCCGAGCGAGCGGACTGTTGGAGATTCTCGCTCGTCCACATACCCTGCATACATCGCAAATCCTTGCATGGACATGGTGCCACACAAATTGTTCAGAGCGTGATACTTCCCTGCAGCCTTGTCATCCAGAATTCTCCGGACAAGGAAGGAATGGTGACCGAGGTACACACCAATCATCATGGCAAAATAGAAGTGGCCAAGTTCTGCTGGAGGTTTCTGATCCCTTGCCATCGCAAGTGAATCAAAGGAAGGCTCCTTGCTCTCCAGGTTTTCCATTAGCCATGTTGCTGCTGCCGCTGCATCCGCATCTGGGGAAGGCCCGCCCAACATCAGCCAGGAGAGCGTGGGCTCCTCGTGATCATCAGGGCTTAAGGTTTACTGTAGGGTTTACACTCTCGCAACTCGGACTGTCGGGTTTGGGGTTCAGGGACCTAACATTGCATGGTAATGAGTTCGATTACAGTACTCTCATTGCCATGGCTTAGCTATTCTTATCATCATGAAAGAACGTGGGCTCCATGCATTTCTGCAACGACTGCCGCTGGATCTCGCCTTTGACGCTCACGGGCATGTCCTGTGCAGGGTCTAGGGTTTCAATGTAGGCGGGAAAGAAGCTAGCAGCTTCAAGAAGCTAGACACGCCTTGTGATCAACTAATACTAACTAGAACAGTCATCATCACAACGTTCGTATGATTATGCCAGCGTAGACCCCAAACAAACCTTCATCTCCTCCCAACAACTGAAACTTCAAATTGTTACTGTTACTAGTATTACTACTATTATTATCATTTCTAATGTTATTGACAATAGTATTGTTGCTGTTCTTGTTATTGTGAGCATTACTACTGCTAGCATTATTAATTTAAGCCAAATCCCCACAGCTGGGCCTGGCTCAAGACCACGTGCCTTAGCTTTGCAGTGCTGGGACATGAATAAAACTACGATGCTCTGTTGCACCCCTCAACAACAAAGACAAGAACGGAAAAGATATGGAGCAATGGAAAAACTAGAAACAGAAAAAGACAAAGAAGAAAAGAACACGATCACCGTTAAAATGTACAAAAAGAAATGCACAAAAAACCAAAAGAATAACTCGCGCTCAGCCTCTCAGAAGAAAAGAGGCGCTGCCGGATTGCATCCCCCTAGTCTCTGAAAGCTGTGTGGAAGTCGAGACGCTTCAAAGTTGCACGTGGAAGGGCTTTGCAGCTCAAGATGCGCTTACATGTGCACCTAAGAATAAGTCAAATGAAAATGAAATATAAGAGATGCACAGAATCGAGAAAAACAAAAGAAGAAGAGAAGACAACCACAAACATGACAGGCAGCACAAGACAAGGCAAGATAATGCACGACAAGACAAAACACTACAAAACAAAGCTAAACACAACACAAAATGATCCAGTGCCCCCGCCGGTGCTGTGGCAAGACTCGGGACCATTCGGGCTGCAAGGCGTTGCACTCCTGCAACTTGTACACGTCAAGGTGACGATTATTATAGTGTGGTTTTGGCTATTCTTACTTCCATTATTAGCATCATTGTCGCTGCATGGCAGGTTGCACAAGTTGGAGTCCTTGCTTTTTCGGGGTTCTGGGTTATAAACGTGATAGAGCAGAACCCCAAACCTGCAGATCGCAATATGCAGCTTTGTATTCACATGTCTACATGTTCACATTTATTCGCGGTGTTTGGCGCCCTTCATGGCCCCCAAACCATCCGCGCAATTTCACGATTGTTCAATAGTCTCCTTGACGGCGCCACATTCGATGTTTCACGTTTTGTCATGTTTTTGGTGCCTTTCAACAGTCTTTCCTCACCGTGATCTAATGGTTTTTCGCCTGCTTTCACGCGTTTTCGTGGCTTTGGCGCTTTCTTGACAGCTTCTAATGCGATTTCAAAATGTTCCCCGTTTAGCTGTCTTCTTGACAGCTTTTTACATCTATCTTCACATGACGTCACTGCGGTTCAGACTTCTTCCCGGGTTTGGCGACACCTATCTTCACCTGATTTCGCGGTTGTTCACGCTTGTTCACGGATCTGGCAGCTTCTTAACAGCTTTTCCCCGGGATTTCGCGACTGTTCACGGTGTTGGTGCCCACGCTGACAGCTTGTTCGTCATGTGATTTTCACTGCTATTCGCCTTTTGCACCGTTGGTGCTTTTGAGAAATTGATCCGGTGATTTCGCAGTTTCTTATGTTTTGTGCACGGTTCTTGGTGCCTCCTTCACCATGTTCCACCTTTCGCGGTTTTGGGGGTGTCGGTCTTGTACGTGAATATCTGCGTCTGAACAGTTAGTTTTCCCAAACAGCTCACTGTCTACGTTTTGAGCTTGCATACAGAACCCCAAAACCCACCAAAGAGCATTGCTTCAGATCTAAAATCTAAACATGACACCCCAAAAACTATCCAAAAAGCCCAACACCCGGGCTGACTGTCCGTTGATCATCTGCATTACAAGGGGTAGCTTTATGTCCCCCCAGAGCGAGTGAAGTCGCAACACCGCCTTGTCACACGGGAACGCGTGAAATTGCACCAGGGCGTTTGAAGTCACACCGCAAGCATAGCTGTACATCGGTTTCCCCAGTGTCCACGTGCTTCCTGGCACATTCCTCGCAAAAGCTTCAACTTAGGATCAGATTTCTAGTGCCACGCGCAGACTTTCTTAGGAAATTATGTCCCGGAGCCTTGAAAAGACTGCCAGTTTGATCAGGTTGGCAACTAATCACCGTGAGCATGCGCTTTCAGACATGTACAGTGACGGAGCTAAGTCGCATCACTTTTTGTTGGAACACAGCTGTCTTAGGGGACGCACGCGATGCGATGAGGTCACATCATGGTCACATCACCGTGCGCAATACACACGTCGGTGGAATCATAACACATCAGAACCAGCTATTCCTCTTGCAGGCGCTCGATTTCACAAGCACACACACAAGGCAAACTACAGCACAACCAAGCCAGCCATTCCCCGGTGTGATTCCCAATTTGAGTGAGAAGCACCCGCGCAAGACACAGCACCACAGAAAGAACCCTTCTCCATTTAAATTGTTGAAACCTCAACAATCCCGAATCAAGGCGATCACGCATCCCCCTTTAGACGCTCGGTGATGCGACCCCCCCCGGGTGCTTCCCCCATCTTCCCCCCAGTGTGGGGTAGGATCCAAAACATGACGCGACTAAGCTCCGTTACTGTAACAATAGTTATCAGATAGGAACCTCGTTTCAAGCCCAAGCCGACCCTGGACACTCTCCGACATCGCTACAAGTAGGTTTGCGTTTCGGGATCTCGAACGGCACAGGGTTTTGGAATTGCATAAACAAAGTCCAAGCTGTCACGCTGTGTGGAGGTGTATCATGAAGTGCAAAACCCAGGTCAAACAGCTCAACCTTATGGGCACGTGCAATTATACAACATCAAGTCCATTAAAGTATGTCCATGCCGATTGCCGGAACTTGTTCAGAATGGCTTCTCCCCAGTGTCCACGCGCAAAGGTATGACTTCACACAGGGCGGTAGGACTTAAAACAACAACACCAAAACCACCATTTCCCAAAACCCCAGTCTCAAAGTCCCTTATTGCAGTTGAACAACACAGGCTGTAGCATGGCCGGGGAGGGGCACCTACGCGTTCGGTACGGTCAGGCCTGAGGAGTCTGCGATAGGACGTTTGTGGGGCTACGCATCCGTAAGGTAGCCTGCACGCGGCGCTTCGTTGTGCAGGCAGGCAGGCAGGCAGACAGGCCTGCACACAGAGACATGCAATGAAGCATGAACGAAGAGCATGCACATGCGATAGATGATGCATTCGCCAAGCCAACTGTCCCATGGGGGTTGACGGAAGCACCAGTAGATCTCAAATTAATGAAAGGTATGTCAAGGTCACATTTGTGAAAGACGACTCTAAAGTTCTACCGTTCGTTACTTCCGAGTTCTACCCTGAACCCTAAACCCTCATAGACTAGACATCTCCTCGATGGCGATCCAAAGCTCGGAGGCGCTCTTCTCCTGCGGCTCTGCAGAGGCTCAGAATACGCGGATTGAGCGTTCCGGCTCCATGATTGGCATTGGGCTTTGGGAAAATCCCCAACTTACTGAACTTGCGAAGCCGCCTGCGCCACCTTCCCCAAGTCTCGACCCTGCTAAACATCTCGAACCGGAAGTGTTAAAATGCTTGATGGTCGAGCGCATTTACTGGCGTCACTACTACTTGTAGGAATAGATGCAGGCCGCAGGCCCATATTCCCATCTCAGAGCTTCTTTCCCCGGCCTTGGCTCGCTCTGCCTCAAGGACCAGAATCGGCCGTGGAAAACGGTCGCCCACCACGCAGGCCCGAAGCCCGAGGCGACCCAGCAGCTTCTGGGAGTCGCTTGGGAGTTCAGCGGTGCAGGCTCTGTTGAACTCCCATGCAGCTTGGAGATTTAGCAGAGCTGTATCCAAGAAAACCTAGAATCTAGACCTTCGCTGCGGGCTTTAGGGTTCAACATGCCTTCTCCATGGTGAGCGGGTTCGTCATCTCTCCACTCGTATGGACAAGGAGTTCATCGCTGCGGGACACATGACGAAGCCATATGGAGCCGTCCCACCTTTGAGCGCAGGGGCAACAACAGGAGCCGGGGAAAGTGCAAAGACTTGTCTTCGCCGAGTGCTGCTCTTGTCAGTGGGCAGGGAGGAGTGGGGGCTGAGCCCCTCCCCCCCCCCTCCGGCCCTCACGCATCCACCTTCCGACCACCCACCCCCAGACTTTCCAAGCAACAACCAACATTATCACATCCGTGATGTGGGATTCCATGTCTTCATTGATTTGGGTTCATGGACAAGTATTGTTTCAGAATGATTTTACTGCATGAGGTTGTATGTACGCAGCTTGGATCCGTTAGCTTCATTCTTTGGCTTCATTCTTTCGTTGGTCTTGGCTCGTTCCTCATTTGCTCTTTATGCTCTGTCCATTTTAAGGTTGGGCTCGTGCTTTCTCTTGGCTTCGTGCTGTCGTTGTCCCGTAGCCAATTGTATCGTTCATTCCTTCGTTTTGTCTGTACAGCTTGGTATTGAGGCCCCTCTCTTGTGGATGCTGAACGAGGATTGTGCTGGATCGCTTGCTTGCCTGCGTGCTTGCTTTCTTGGGTTTGTCCTTGTTGCTTGTACAGGGAAACGCTACCCTTTTGCAGCGAAGTATTGCCATGTTGTGTTCCTAGGGTCCAGGGTCCTAGGGATTCCAGCTTTGAGATCCATAGAGAACTCAGACACTTGGATTGGGATTTGAACTCGAGAAGACTTCAAGGGTGTGTTGTGCTCGCTCCGAATACGAATGCCTCCATCGGGTTCTAGGATTTGCTGAACCTGGAACTACAACACTATGCAGAGCCAAGGCGCTCAACTTCTTCGAAGATATCCCCTGTCCAGTACTCCTCCACAGTCAGCTGCCCTGGACCCGTCAGTGGGCGGCCCTGGCTGCCTTTTAGGTATGCCTGCGCCGCGGATTCTGCGCCGTGAAGCACCAGCTCACCACGGCGTGGCTCCTCCGACGAATTGAGCAAAGAACGAAAGGAGTAGGTGGCACCAGCCACTGGCTGTAGCAGGTCTGCCCTGGCGCCCAAGCGGCCAAAGAGAAGAGGCCCGCCCAACTCCGTTTGCCCGTAATCCACCTGCAGTTTGATCCCATGCATCCTGCAAACCTCGGAGCAGCTTTTGGGTAACTGCGCACCTGCAAAGGCAATGTGATGCAAACGTCCACAAACAGCCGCATAGGAAGCTGCTTTTTCACCTCTTTCCAGCTCTCTGCAGATCGCCTCAATCACCCAGGGGACCGTGCTCAGGACTGTAGGCCGAAGATCTTTACAAGCTCCAAGTAGCAAGTCCACAGTCACCGGACTCGATTCCGGCGCATCCAAAACTGCACAGCGGATCCCTGCGTAGAGGTTGAAAATGAAGTTCACGGTCAAGGCGATGGCATGGAAGTTCGGCAGGAAACAAACTGTCCCAGCATTTGGAAACAGCACAGCCTCGGACTTCTCGCGTGAGATGTTCCGGCAGTTCCACAGCAAGCTGCTGTGGCGGTGGGGGACGGCCTTAGGCGTGGACGTACTACCTGAGGTGAAAAGGATCACTGCCACAGGGCTGTCGTCTCCGTCGGTCTCCTCGCTGGGCTCCTCACTCTCCTCACCCTCCTCACCCTCCTGCCAATTTATGCCTTCCATCAGGAGAAGCTGGGCATCGACCTGCTTGACTAACTGTTTGGCGGCTGCCTCGTAATGGCAAGAGGCCAAAAGCTTTGTACACTTAGCCACGGACAACATGGCTTCTTGAATAGCCAGGGGTTGCCTCCAGCTAAGCAGAACAGGCACAGCTCCAAGCTGCATACATGCAAGTACTAGGACCTTGTAATCCAATGTGTCCTGCGAGAGGATCCCAATATGCTCCTGAGCTACGAGGCACCTTGCCTGCAACCATCCAGCTGCGTTCTGCACCATACTGGCAAATTGGCGAAAACTTAAGCTTCGAATGATCCCCCTTCCAGGCACCCAGATTTCCAGAAATGTAGCATCTGGAATCCGCGCTGCTTGCTCTTTGAGCAACGCTGGGATTGTCTTGGCCGCCCGGACCAGGCAAGTGCCCCCTGCACAGCCATTCACTAAGCTCTCGTTTGGGTTGCACACGATCTTTTCAGGTTCTGCATCCTCCACGCTCTTACTCCAAGTGAAAGACAAGCTCCCTGAACAGGAAAGTGCAAGGCGCGCAACAAATGCCCAAGGCTGGACTTTGACTCTCGCGTTAAGCCGCACTGCCACATTCAGACCCACGAAGAGCACCACAAAAACGAGGTAATCTTTCCAGAACACCGCTGAACCAAAAGCGGGCAACTGACTCCCCACTTGCAAAGCTGGCCCAGGCAACTCTGAGCGACACAGGCCCACGTCCGTTGCCATTGAACTATCAGCCGACGGGCACAAGTGGTTCCGTTGTATGCATGTAGGAAGGTAAACGCGCACATAGAAAGGTAGGCGCGTGCAGTCTTCGGCATGACCGTGTGCAAGCATGTAGAGCATGTAATTTTGCATGCATGCATGCCAAGACGAATTGAAATATGTATGCAAGTGTTCAGGCATGCACATGTGCCACCGGGATAGGTGGGTCAACCTTGATTAGAAGCCAGCATCTCTCAGGGTAATCTTCGGCTTCCAAAACCACTCTTGTCTGAGAGCCTACGAACCTCTGCACCACTCAGGCTCTATCAGGCTCGGGCTGTGCTGTGGCCTCAGCAAAGTTGACAACGCTTGCGCCAATGAAAATACCCTGAGAGCAGCAGGTCGAGCAGAACTGCCTACTCAAAAGCTTGCGCGGTCAGGCCCGGAGACGCAAATCACCTTTGGAGCACCTGCGTCACACCTCATATCTTCCCCTCACTATGGCATCTAGAACCTTGGTTTTTGTACATCAACAGCACTGCTTGAAAACGTGAAGATCCTGAAGGTTTCCGGGCCTGGCTGGGGTTTCGAAGTTTCGGGCTTTCATGATTTGAAGCTTCTCATCTTCAAGAACAAGGCTGAGGGAGCCACTCCTGTAGACATAGAAGGTGTCCCCGTGACGATCGGCCTTCGCACGATACTCCGGATTGCCCGCATTGCTCACGCAATCCAGATTTGGAGCAGGGGCTGGAACGCATTTGGAGGGGCTGCGTCTGCTCGATCCTAGGACATGGCTAACATATTGATTCAAACGACCAATTTGATCCTGCGGCTGCTTCAAACATGCACAAACTGAACTAATGCTGCGCAACACCAACCAAGCTTCCGATCTTCACCCTCATCTTCCTTGCAACCTCCTCGAACGCCCCGCCGCACTCCTAGGCCACCACTACCGCTACATTTTTTCAGTGTGATCTGGGCTTGAGGGGAAAAGAGCCGTAGGCCTTTCGGGAGAAGCACATTGGGAAGACAAGCAAGGACTAACCATGGATGGGAAACGCCGGCGCCACCCGTTTGTTCGCTCGACACAAGTAGTTGGTGTTACCATTCACGGTGATGTCGAACTCGTCACGAGGTCCGTGGTTGCTGAGGCGCTTTTCAGCGTTGCCGGCATCGCGATCACACTCCAAACGATATGTCACCAGCAGCACCGTGTAATCCTCCAGTGCCCCGGCAATGTGCTAGAATGCAAGCTGCTCAACAAAATGTGCGAACCCTCCAAAAGCTTTGAGAAAGGCATGCCATCCACGCCCCAAAGATCAACCTGTCGGCCAGAGGGTGGGCACTCCAGCACGAGGTTGACGCCCCAGCTGTTTCGGTGCCGGCGGCGGTGAACCGCTCACAATCAACAGAATACGTTTTAGGGCTTGGGCCTTGGGGCTCAGGGCATCTCAGGGCCTTGGGTTTGGCATGTGGGGCTTAGTGGAGCAACTTGTGCTGTTGAGACCAGCACAGCTCTGACCATCACGAAATTCAATAAGAATACACGAACACTCACGAAGAACATCAGAAGACAGGGAGGGAGGGAGAGAGAGAGAGAGAGAACAAAAAAAGGCAGATCAGAGAGAGACAAAGGGAGTCCTTCTCCGCGCATATGCGGCTCGGGAAATCGGAAATCGTGCACTCGTCATTGATGGAGTCGAAGCCCAAGCGGTAGCCTCGGGCTAGCTGCTTCGAGGTTTAGATCTTTCACGGTTGAACACCCAAGACAAGGACCAGCTCGTTGTTCGGACTACAAGAACCCTGAAACCAGTTGACCGGCTCGGGGGACGTCCGGCACTTCTTGTCTGCACCGAGGCAGAAGCTTGCCGACGCGGTAGGATTCAATGGATTGGAGCACCAAGTGTGTGGAGACTTAAGGGATGACGAACGCACGGTTTAGAGCAGGAGTTTGAGGGTGGTTGGGGTTTACGGCTGAAGGCAGCCCTTGAAATGACAACAGGCTACTCTCCAAAACTAGACTGCGCACACCCAAACCCCTACACCCCCCCCGGACATTGCGTTGCCACCAAAGAACCCGACCTCGCAAGCGATCTCCAGCTTCATGCCCCAACCTGAGGTTTGGAGTTTCGATGAGTGTTAATTAAATTCAAGTGAACTCAATTGATCTGCTGTGGAGTCGAAGAAGCCATGGGGCGCTTGTGCTTCTAACATGTCTCCCACTGAACTCAGCTCAGTGGCGGCTTCCATCGAGGCGCTGGACGCACAAAGCGTTGTTGGGTTCGTTTGGGTTACGATAGATATCGAAGGTGTCGGAGTGCGTGTCCTAAGACAATGCGATTCGATACTTTGCTCTGCAGCTGATTCGCACGTGTCAGCAGAAAACACACAAACACAAAAACATACACAAAACCCTCAGCGAGCAAAAGAATCACGCTTTCAAAAGCGCCCCTGAAACAACGTTGGCTCAAACCCTGGTTCCTGTACGGTGGCCCGGTAGCCAACGTTTCCAGCGTAGTATGGGCACTTCACGCTGGAGAACGTCTTGCCACACTTCACTCGTCCCGCCGCTATTGCCTATGTATTCGACGGTCACGCCCGCCTTGTTCATCGCAATCTCTTGCGAGTTGTCTTCTTCAGAGACCCCGCAGCCAAAGATCTTGACCCACTTTCCCACCGGCACACGGCAGTACTTGTCACCTCATAAAACAACCCGAAACTCCCAGACCTTAACCTGAAGCCATCTCTTGTAATGAATCTGAACATTCACCAACCCGTTTGAATCCAAAAACCACCGTGTAGGGCCTACTGTAGGGGGAAGACAGGAGCGAGCGGCTGAAAGTGTCGCAGTGCTGGTACACGGCGGGGTCAAGTCTCCGAGGTTCAAATTCAACTCCATCACGGCCTCGCAAAGCGCGAAGGAAGGATGGTGGAGGCCCTACTAGATGCGAGCTCCTGCCTCCAGCACTGCTGGGATAGTCACTAGGCCGGGTTTATCATGCAAGTCTACCACTGCCTCTTTGCATCCAGAGCGTGACGCTCAGCTGCTGTCAAAATCGCATAAGAGCATAGAATGCAAGGCTGCCCAAAAAGCTGCGGTCGACCGTAATCTCAGTACAAACACTACCGGACACGGCAAAAGGCCAGGATCGAGATGCCAGTGAAGTAGGAAATGCTGTTCGTATGCACTCGAAAGGGTATACTTTGAAACAGTTGAAACATGCAAAGAGCGGTCGCAACTGTTACCCAGTCGTGCTACTGTTGCAACCCAGCTTGCCACGTACCGGCTTCTCACGAACAGAACCCAAGTCCCAGGACATGCGGTTCTTTGTTACATTTTGTTTTGCTTTGCGTCGTCGCAACAGTGGGTGCATTGCTTCTAGTTTTACCGATCCATTCTGGGGTCCAATTTTCGGCACCAAAACGAAGCTCCAAATGGTGCCTTCCCTAAAAGTTTCCAATCAAACAAAGCGGGTCGATTTTTGAGACTGGAGTCAATTTTTAGGCTCAAAATGGAGCCAACGAAACTCAACAGTTGCGCGATGTTTGCAGAAGAGACAAGCATCCTGAAACGCTGAAAAGGGTTTTGCTCTACGTGCACTGCAGCGACCAGTGCCGACATGAAGTGGTTCCACTGCTGTTTAAAAACCCGTTGAATGGCAAGCGGTGGGTGAGTGCTGGCCTCCTACTTTGTAGGGACGCCCATGTGTCCCACACTTCTCGTGATTTCCAGAAGCTGAAAATGGGCTCTTGGAACCAGACCCTTGTGGACCTTCGCTGGAAACACCAGCTTGAAGAGCGTTTAGCGCATCAAAGCATCTGGGCACCAAGAGGAGCGCGGAACCTCGTTTTTCCATATGGCCTAAAACATTCCTGCTACCCGAGCTTCCTCGGGCTGAGAACCGAGGTTTGTGCACCAACTTTCGCACTAGCCTTTTCCGCGGATTTCCGCGCATATGTGTTGCCTTCCCTCTTTTGCGGCTCTCAATTCTTGGATGCGGCCTCGCTCCGCTTGCTGGATCAAAAAAAGCAAGGCAGTTTGGGCGCCGCCTGCTCATGTGCGCCCCAGGTGCAGCTGTCGTGGGTGAGCTGGGATGGCCCCCCATGTCGATTGAAGTGCGACGCCTACAACTCAGCTTGTTTGGGCGGTTTAGTTCCGCTGGTGGCGCAGATGATGGTCGCACTCTGGCAAGTCGGGTGTTCAACTATGCAGTGCATGTGCCGGTTCCTGGGCTCATGATGTCAAGCTGCAGTTACAATCTTGTGGTGGACCGCAGCCTGCTGATTGTGGGGTAATACCGGGAGCACGGACGGCCCGACTGCAGTGGAGGCGGTCGGTGGCCCAACCTCTTTTGCAACTGAAGCGTCGGCACAATATCGCCTGGAACTTGCTGCCGTCCCTTCCCTACGGACATATCTCGCATATCAGCCGCATCTTGTTTGCGCTACGCAAGTACATGGTGGCAGGCTTGCACCGCATGTTGTCCGTGAATGGACGTTAGCCCGATGCGGTCACCATCCTTTCCCAGATGGGCGGACTGCGCGTCACTGTAGTTCAGGTGGTGCGGAGCCGCCGTGCTTATGTGGTAGCCCACACTGTAGTCTGATACATGAGCTTCGGGTTTGCCCTCTCTTCGGCTAGCAACGTCAGGGCTGGATGCTTCATATGCAACGCTGTCGAGTTGATGTCGCACAGGTCTCCAATGATGATGTCTTGCGCCTGATATTTGTGCCACAGCATCCTCTCAATTCCCCTTCGTTGGTTTTAGCTCATGTGCGCTTCGTAGCTTCTGTCTGCATCATGCAGCGATGGCGTACGAGTGGTGCGTTTTCGCCATAAGTGCGGTGGACTGTTGTTTCAGATCCGAGTCTCCCGTTTTTCCATATGACCTAATGGATTCCCTATGGCCTAATCTATGGCCTAATGCACCTTCCGTATGACTAGTCATTTTCGTGTGGGAAAGACTGTAGATTCTCTTCTTAGGACGCATCCATTAAGCCATAGCGAAAACCCAGACAAGGAGCCTCTGAAGGCGTTTTCCAAGGAAATACATTGGGTTTTGGCTGTAAGGACTTCCATGAGGCCTTATGAAAACGCAGCCAAGCTTTTGCTACAGAGTGCAGAGAAGAGTCAGGCGGGCTATCTGCACTGAGAAGTTTGAGGCAGGGATTGCGGGGCAGGGTTTAAGGTCGTAAGGGGGGTTTAAGGAGGGATTTGCAAGGCAGGATTTGAGGGAGGATCTGCAAGCAAGCGTTTGGAAGAGGTGTAGGGAAGACTCTAGGAGAGTATCTGCAGGGAAGCGTTTAGTTCCACGTATGCTTTTCATGTAGGTGTTGAGCCTCAGCTGAATCTGCTAACACGGATAGCCTGTCGCCTGCAGCTCTTGCTAGAACTCAGAGTCTAAGCAGTGCGAGGGTTTACGGAAAGATCGGGCTTAAACAAATCTGCCGCTAAAGGGTGTGGAGAGAACTGTCCGAAATAGTGCTGTCGTGATTTTCCGTGGACAGAAATGTTGGCGCTATGAGGGGCCCGACCCCTCAACTTCAATGAAGTTGGAGGAGAGGGGGCTCGCAGGTGTTGGGACGCATGGTACAAGCAATGTTGAAAGTTGCACCGTTGCACGGACCCAGTCTCAGGGCCATAAACAACACGGAAAGCATGTAGTCAAGGGTTTCCGGCTCGAGTCTCCGTCTTCTTCGGCACAGCCAGGGCGAAGGGGCAATCAACCACGCAATTCTACCGCAATGTTCTTGAAGCTCTCCCTTTCTCTATCTCTCTGCAGGGGGGGAGCGAGGTTCATGCAGAAGCCCCAGCCTTAGCAAGAGGAACGTTCCGCCATGCAAGGTTCCGCCATGCGATTCTGAAGCAGTCTGCAGTGTGCTCATGCTCAAGGCCGACTTCGGCAAGTTCCCCCAGCACTCCACCGACGCAGAGGTCCACCTCAGCAAAACGCCCAGGTACGAGCAAGCACCCTTTACCCAAGGCTGCGATCTGCCCTTAATCTGAAGTCCCTTTTTTTGGGCAAGATGCCGCTGCGAAGATGTTGAAGGTGGCCATCATGCTGGCCAGGTCCGTGCACTCAGTCTGGTCGACCCCCATGCTGAGGACAAACATCAGGGGGCAGGCCTAGCAGGACCCCGAGACGCAAGAGGCCGGGTCATCAAAGAGACGGTTTAGTGCCGCAAAGACGTCGAAAGAGAACTCTTTTGAGTCGTCCATGCACACTGCATCGACACAAATCGAGCAGCTCACCCCCGTGGTTCGTGCCGTCTTCCCTGCACGGGCCCAAGGTGACACCGCCCCTGGATGACCGCTGGTCGGACTTCGGTGCAGTCATAGGCATATGGCTATGGCATAGACCGATGGTCTCCGACCATGGCATCTGACTCGAGCTTCCAAGCTCTATCGCCGCGACGAGGCAGAGGCTCTCGGAGGCAATTGCGGGAGCCCCGCGCGGCCCCCCGGCCCCCCGCACCCCCCCCGCCCGGCCCGAGGCGGCTCATGGTGGAGTTCGTGGTGTTGAGGAGCAGCTTCTTGAAGTCATCGAGCCCGCCACATTGCCCTGGCGCCAAGAAATGGAGAGAGGGCTCACGCTCTGAGGGCGGGGTGAGGCCTTGCAGGAGTGCAAAGGTCTTGGGTGGCTTGAGCCTTGGGATCGGTCTCTGCCGGACAGAAGATGAGGTTTAGGAGTGGGTTTTGCGAGTGCTAGCCTGCTCGCACACTGAGTTGAGTTCTCCTTATCGTGCAAGACCAGCGCCGATTTGGCATAGTCCAAGTTCTTGGCCTCCTTCCCGACGTTGGACAGGAGAGAAAGGCCGATGAGCGAAGAACCTTGCTACTTCGACGCTTTGAAGCGTCCACATTGAGATCAGGTGTAGCAAAGGGCTTCAGGTTGCTGATACTCCGAGTGGCGTCGCAGGCGTGAGACAAAGAAGTCGGCATCGAGCACCTGGACCTCACCAGGAAACAGAGCTTGGGCTCGCACGTCGCACGGTCCAGAGATCCATCCACTCGGCCTGGCACAGCTGCTCGACGTGAGCAGCGAGCTCCATGGAAACCTCTCAGATTTCTGGATTTGCCAGCTCCCGATACCCGCCAAGATTCAACCCCCACCTGCGACTTCACTTGGGAGACATTGCTTGGGTCCTTGAGGATTGCCAGCTCTTCCCTGGCCAGTTCACGGCCCTCGCTGCTGCCGCACATCTCGGCCATGCTCTGCATCCTGGGGTTTTAACAATCAAGCACTCATGAACTCTTATATGTAAGATGAAACTTTTATCAATGTCGAGAACCGCCAAGACTCCTCTCGGCGAACTCGTCCGCGGCTTCCTGGCTTAGGTTGGGCCCCGTCAGGGTGTGGGCACCGATTCTTCGAACTCGCGGTGCGCGATCTCCTCGGCAGCGTCCCTACCCGCCAGCTTGGCTGCTGCGATGGTGTTGGAATCATCCACCCAGTCGCCGCTCCAAGTCGTCAAGCTGATGTCGGCGCGCGTGAGCCTGATAACGATCTCCAGCTCAACGGCGTTGATAATCCTCTGCGCCGGTGTCGATGCGTTCAGAGCGTTCGGAGTCGCGTTCACCTCACTCTCTAGCTCTGACTCTGGCGGGCCTTCGCCGTCCTTCAACGAGCTGACCTTGAAGGCGATTGCTTCATTGATTCATTGAGGCACCTGATCGCAGCGACAGCGAACTTCCACAATGCAACCATTGGAAAGGGCAAACACGCTGGCTCCCAGTACTAACACGTCTCAAGCTGCGCTCGAAGAAAACTGCCACGAATCAGTCACCCTCTGGAGTCAGGAGTGGGCACTCCCGAAAGAGTTCCGGACAACCTGAACCAAACAACCTCCACACGGCAGACCTGTAACTGCTTGTAGTGCAAAGGAGCGATCTGCATGTTGGAGAGCTTCACAACATCCCTTGGACAGTGTTGGTGTGTTGTGCTCGTCTGTCTAATGCGATCGAAGTCGCAGAGATTTCGAACTGCTAGGGCCCTGCTGGAGCCCTGCTAGCGTTCACGAGCGGACGCACTCGGCTGCATCTGAGAGCCAGGCTCAGGCCCCAGAAGACCCCCGCATCCTGTCCTGACCCCCACGTGCACAGAAGCCAAAGACTGCCAACCACAACAGCACGCACAGCTCTGCTTCTCTTGACTTCTTCCTTCCCTGTGTTGTACTAGTGTAGAAATTTGCGAATATTTCCTGACCTCTTTTAGCTCCGCCTCGACGGGGCCGTTATCCACTGCTGCTACTGGTAGGGTTCGCTTTGATCCCCGGTACGGCTATGTATGTATGTATGCATGCATGCATGCATGCATGCATGTATTGTGGATGCATGGATGTATGTACGGATGGCTGTCAGGATGTTTGGACGGATGGATATGCGACCATGCGCACATGTGAAGTCAGTGTATGACTTTCTAAAACGATGAGCAGGCCATGCAGGCCCCTTTGCGCTCATCGTTGAAAGTATCTTGACAGCCTGCGACCCAGCGGCTCGGGCAGCATCGCCTCCGCTGGTCAAGACGGAGGAGGACTTGAGAAAAGGACGGACGTCTACAACATCAGGACCTTACCCAGAATCCCCGGCTCCAGGGTTTCGTTCGACGCAATGGCCAGCGAAAGGGGACGCACGAAAGGGCATCGCAGCACACCACCACAAGCCAGACTGCCCTCCAAAGCGATCCAAACAGAAGGCTGCCGAGTCTCCTGCACATAGTTCCAGGCAGACCTCACAGTAAAGACGAAGCGAGAGGAGCAATTCCAAGCAGGATCACCAACGAAGCAGACAACGCACAAGGCATGCAGCGCCTGCATGACGGTCCGAGGGTTGAGATTGGGCGCATCGGGGAAACCTTCGCAATTCCGTTATGCGACTGATCCGGCTGATTCTGCTCGCAAAGTTGAGGTGTCAGCCGTGCGGAACTCGAACAGCTTCCTCCTAGACGTGCGGTGTCAGGGCTCCGGTCTGGGAAAAGAAGCAGGTCGGTCTGTACATATCGCTTCCGGTACCCACTTAGTCACATAGACATAGAGAGGGCGTGAGCGCAGAACCGAGCACCCTGAACTGGGATTGCATCAATGGCTGGCAGTTGAGCAACCGCCGCCCTGGAATGGAGTCTGGTTGTGTGTGTGTGTGTGTGTGAAAACAGCGGAATGAAACGGGGAAGCTGACATCCGGTGGCACAAGAAGCTTTTCTTCTCAGCCAAAGGCTTCATGACACACACGTTGGACAAGGCCGAGGCGGCCGAGGCCCCTGCAGGCTTCGTGCGCGACCTTGCCGCCCTCGAGGCCATGCCCACAGGTCTGCCGGGCTGGGTAGCCATGCAGCGCTAAATTTCAGTGAAAGCTTCAGACACGCTGTGCAGAATATCCGCCTTCAGTTGTCGTATAGCAGAGCATGCCGTTGTCCTGCATGGGGAAATATTCATGGGCACTCTTGCATCTCTTGTGATCATCCTTACTTCGGGTTTGTCCGAAACTGCACCGTTCGCGGTCCCCACATACACTTCCTGGTGCCAGTCTAAACTGGGACTTGTGCCTCATAAATTTGTGCGAACTCCCACATGTTATTCGGGGCTTGTGCGCTCCATTAAGAAACTCCCGATGACACTCCAAACCTTGCCCGCAGCATTTTTCGACAACTTAAGCCCAGCCGCTGATCTTGACCGCCCTGGTGACTTGAAATACAGGGGAGTTCTGTACTCGACCGGCCCTATGGAATGACATGATACATGTACTTCTGTAGTTGGCGGTCCTGACCTGAGGGAAGGCACCACGCACCTGAAAGAGGCTCGATCTGGAACCCTCACCAGTCGAAACAAGCCGTTAACACAACATCAAAACAACATTATGTGATGAAATCGTCCACCTCCTCAGCAAGTGCCACGAAGCCCGAAGCCCAGATCAGCGAAATAGCCGGCATGAGATCTCCTGACCTGGATCGCTGAACTACGGATCGATGTCTCACTCTGGGCATCGTACCCCCGACAACCCAAATCCTGACTCCCTGCTCAAACCACCGTGGGGCGGTGACTAGTCGGCGTGACTTTGTTGAGTTAGGTCTTGGGGCCCAGCTAAGCTCCATGCGTGCACTACCCCACTTTTGCCGACTTCGCATCTGCCATCATCTTGCAGATGAGGACAGGGTGGTCGCCAAAGCAAGCTTTAGTCTCAAAGAGTTCCGCGTCTTTCAGCATCGACGCCCCGTCAGATGTCCCTTCAAGAGGACCACCACTCCAAGGGCTGGCCCGACTGCGTCACTGCATTTATGCAATTGTGCCCTTTTCCAAGCCCTCGCGCCCACATCGGCAATCAGATGAGGAACCATTATCGAAGTTTACTCAACCTGACGACGAAATGCCACTGCGTTTCACCTTTTTTTCTCGCACTCTGTCTTCGTGATTACAAAATTAACGTCTGGAGCTGATTCTGATTCTAGGTCGACAACTTCCAGGCAGGACGTGGGCTCATTCAGAGGACATGACTCCATCCAAGAAAATTTGCGCTCCTCTCATGCCACTTGAACAAGCGAACCAAGACAGTCAATACGCATGGCCCACTGTGGCCAGGAAATGAGCCCTTCTCCCCCCCCCCCACACGCTCGTTGAAAGAACTCTGGCAAAATCAGGGGTCGGGCTCTAGATTTTAGATTACTGGACCTGACGACGGAATGCCACGGTGTTTCGTCCTTTCTAAATCTTCGTGCTACTGTACAGGAAACCATTGAGAACACCATCACATGGAGCTCCATTCCTGTCGACAACTGTCACAACGGCATCGGGCCCAATCAAGGTTGAAAAATACCTTCGTACTTCCCCCTCCCGACAAAGGGACACAGGTTCCCCCTCCAAGCACTATTAACCTTTCACCTATTAACTGCTGAAAAAATATCTTCGTACTTCCCGCCTCTCTCCGAATAACGGACATTGTTTCCAAACACGTTAAAATTGAAACCGCGCAAAAATACCTTCGTACCTCGCCCACCCCCGCAAGCGGAGACTTCAAACACGTACCGCGGAAATACCTTCGCACTTCCCCCCCCCCCAAAAAAAAAAGTTTCGATATCACAATCTACGGAGTTCTCAATATGCACCTGAACGCGGCTTGGCAACCTTCACAGTCAAGCTGCAACCCTCGCAATCTGGACACGTTCGGACTCAATCTTTTCCTGCGACTTGAGCCACGTCTTGAGCCAATGTCGGTAGCAATGGCACCATTGGGCTAAGGTACTGTAGAGGCCTTGAATGGTGTAATGCAATCTAACACGGTCCCTTGACAATGCACAGGGTGCAATTGTCACATCACACACCATTCACAATTCTGAAAACAAATGCACATACGGAATCAATGTACAGCGAAGATGTAACAAAATGCAATACGACCTCCAACTACAGATAGCACCTTGGCAAGTGCAGAAACAATTGCAATCGACTAGATCAGATGGCAATAGCGGTCCCTCAAGTCACTGTACTCCGCCATGCGACAGAGCTGGATTCAATCCGCTTCAATCCTCTCGTGTTTAGCCGCAATCGGCCTAAAATGTGTTATCGGCAACGGCATCGCCAGAATGGCAACGGGCTCACCCCAATAATCTGGCAGCATATGACCACCGAGAAGCCAATGGATCAATTGGGTGATAGCACCATGAACAGTGAGAAACAATCTCAACTGTCCATCAGGCATCCAGCGCAATACTTCCCACACCAATTGCCGGGTCTCACCAAGCCAAGCATCGACACTGTATACAGGCAATGCCACGAAGAAGCTTGTGAAATGCCTGCAATTGCGGCAACAATATCTGATCTGCATGTTGACCATTCGGAGAAGCAATCACCTGAGCAGTGAACAGGGAATGCTCAATAAGCCTGCAAATCGGAGAGTTCAATGCTTCAATTGGAGGTGGAAGAAGCTGATCACACAATCCCAGTGTGGCGAAAGGCATGTTGTCTGCACTCCTGACAATCAATCGCAACTTCGTCATTATCGCCATCAAGGAGAATGTGCTCGAATTCGGACCGAATCTGAAATCGATATTTCTATTGACAGTGGGGCGTGGGCAATACCCAACTGCCAAAGTCCCACAATGACAAAGGATACAAAGGCGAGGTACGTCTCCAGTTGCGCCAGTCAGCCACACAGAAATCAACTGACGACAACGCTCAATGTTCCACATCCACTTGGCCATGAGGTCAATGGACAACACGAGAATTCCAGGGAAAATGCTCTGTCTGTACTTTTCAATTGCCAGATTCCTGTAAACCCAATTCGCATACTCAGCCAATGTAGACAATGACATGTCTCCCGGGAAATGCCAATTTGGCGGACGAAGGTACATCCATATTGACTCATAGTCATCCACCTGCTTCACAACGGAGCGCATCGTGACCAATTTGTCAGGTGAAGTGTCAATCACTTCTCCACTCCTTCTGCGACATGGCACACTGTCGCTCGCAGGTACCGATGCAGTAGCATCAATGAATCGCATCCCTGAAGATCCCATTGGCATCCTATGTCTGTCCAGTTCTTGGAACTTGTCTGTCCAAGTTGCCAGAAACATCTCCAAGCTCTCTTCAGCAAACTTGCATCCGGACAATTTCCGAATGAATCTATCCTTTGCTTCCGATTTCAGCCAATAACAGGCAGATTCCACTTTGGCCCTCAGACTCATCAATCAGAGAACCATGGCAATGGCTACTTGTCCCGATTGCAAGCAGTAATGTCACGTGCAATGCCAAATCACTTGCAGTCTGCAAGGTCTTAAGGCTCATCCAATTCTGAAAGTTTAAAACCTTTTACCAACACTTCTCTTTAAACCACGGAACGGACGCACTTCACTTTTCCCGCTACGTCCGCTGTCTTGAGCCTCCGTTTGACCTACGGGTGCACAGTGGTGAGACATGCGATATCAGGCTACAATACCGACAACGCTTCAAATGAAATGTTTGTTACGCCCTCTCGAAAC
>BGNK01002068.1:94363-109363 GCA_003297005.1 Symbiodinium sp. clade A Y106
GCTTTTCGAACGTTAGCACGTAATCCATCAACGATGCTCCTTTGCTCATTGCCGGAAACCCGACCAATGCCTGGGCCATAGCTAAGCTTCTCGACCTTGAACTTGGTTCCAGTTCCGCTAACAGCTTTCTCCACACTTCAAAACCATTCATTCCACTGACACTTCGCAATACCTTCAATGGTCTGTTCCTGTTCATCGACGAATTGTGACTTATGTCGAAGTAAGGAGACATCATCCTCTCTCGGTCATCACCAAAGAAAGTATTCGAGATGTCACTGCTTATCTCAACCTTCTGATCTTGAGCACTCTTCAAATCAGTCAAGAAAGCTTGATCCATAAATGCTAGAAAGTTCTTGAACGTAAACGCCCAGTCGCTCCACTGCGACACTTCTTCCTCAATCGTTGCAGGACTAAACGCTTCCGGTGGCTTCAGAATCTTTCCTCCGGTATCAAAAGGTACCGAAGCTGGTCCCAGCGTTGCTACCGGTGCCCTTGTTCCTTGTCGTGGATCTTCCACTAACCTTTGCAATGCTGCCGTCAGCTGAGCTTGCTGATTCGCCGTCTGTGTTGCGACTCTTGCCATAGCTTCTGTANTTGTCGTGGATCTTCCACTAACCTTTGCAATGCTGCCGTCAGCTGAGCTTGCTGATTCGCCGTCTGTGTTGCGACTCTTGCCATAGCTTCTGTAGCTTGACCTAGGTTGTTCATCAGCACATTGAACCTCTCTTGTTGATTCGGCTGCTGCGGCTGCTGTTGCGGTTGCTGTTGCTGCTCCATCTCTTCAACAGTTTGGCAGGTACTTCACTTCAACCTTCGTTGGCTCAAGGTCTGTCACTTTCAATCGCTCTTGATCACTTTCAACCACTTCTCTTCACTTTGGCAAGATGTTCTTGGATAACCGTAACTTCTTGCTCTTCCTTCTTTATCACTTCTTTCCAGCCTTCGCTGACTTCTCCAGCCTTTGCTGGCTTCCCTGGATCTTTGCTTCTTCAGCTGCTGGCCGTTGCCAACAGCTCCGCTACCATGAAAGTTTAAAACCTTTTACCAACACTTCANTTTAAACCACGGAACGGACGCACTTCACCTTTTCCCGCTACGTCCGCTGTCTTGAGCCTCCGTTTGACCTACGGATGCACAGTGGTGAGACATGCGATATCAGGCTACAATACCGACAAACGCTTCAAATGAAATGTTTGTTACAGCAACATCCAAAAGATCAGCAGGTGTGCTTCCCTTTGGTGTCTGCAAGACATGTCTCCCTTGATTGAGGATTCTCCACAAGGATTTGACCGCCACGAAAATCGCTGATGCCTGCAACAAGATTAGGATGTTTATCATTGTTGCCGTCAACATGAAGAGCAGTTTTCACGTTGAGAAAAAGGTTCAAACTGGTGAAGACATGCTGCGGGGCGCACGAACGAGCGAACGATGTTAATACCTTGCAAGAGAAAGGAAACTTTCTGCTTCCAACTCGCAATCCCTTGAGTGGGTCCTGCGCAAACATACCACAGCTGAAGGAGCGGCCTTGGCCGTCGCCCCGCGGAGGCTTCTCATGAGGCAGGAGCTCAAACAAGTGTCTGATGTCGGCACGTGTCGGCACCTCACGAACACTCAAAACTTTCCTTGCAAAACTTTCAGCATCGTGATATGATGTTTCCGGCAGCTCGTCTGCCGGGCTCATGGACCAAAAAGAAATCTCCTGCATGCTAGTACTCGGCAACTCAATGTGAGACACCGAGGGAATAATTAGGGCATCCTGCTGGTTTGGCTGCAGGGCACCGGCGGGAAAAGGATTAGGGTCATCTTTAGCTGAGGGCGATAGCGACAAACCATCACCACCGGCATGGCGGGAGCTCACAGGAGCCTCGCCAGTCTGACACAATCTTACACGCTTTGCATCGGGAGTTGCAGCATCCTCGCCACATGTCGACACAGGTAGTCACTCCTTGCATTCCTGCAGAGAGTGATTCTTCCCACAGCGCATGCAAGCATGGAGCCCGCGACGACAAGATTTCCCTGCTTTAGCGAACTTGCAACCCTTCTTGCAATTGAATGGCCAACAGAACTTCTCCCCGGCCTCGGTAGTCATCTTCAGACCGTTGACGTTCTTCAACTCATCCGGAAGCTCAGCTTTTTGGGCTTTGTTTCCAGAATCCTGCTTGTTGGAACCATTAGGCTTGCGCTTCTTATCCGGGTCAACATGAGGCACCTTCGGAGGCTTGTCGGGTTTCTCAGGCTTAGACTCGGAATTCTTAAGAGGGAGCAGATGGAACAGCACGTGAGGATCACTGGTCAGGCGTCCCAGGGCATCGTCCAATGGTAGCCTTCCGGCGGAATCCCTCTTGAGAGTCTTGACCTGTTCCGACATGCGTACCCACGCGGCCCTATCAGTCCTAAGAACCTGCTCAATTGTCGGCCGCGACCACCCTGGGGGCGCTTGCTGCTGCATTCTATCAAGAAGAAAGGAATGCCAGGCACGCATCTCCTCGTAGGAACATGCTCCCATCAAGTCGCACGCAAGAGCTCTCCTCTGCAAGGCCTGAGAGAGAGCAAGCGGATCCTGAATTGCACACTTGCACTTATCAGCTTTGTCTCTGACCGAGATGCGGTTCTGCTCCAGAATGAGTTCTTTGCCTGGGCGCTCACGGGCCACTTCGGCAGCCCTCGTATCGAAGCGGTGAGGCTCCAAGTACATAGGACTGTCCTTTTCAAGCATGGCACCCACATAATCATACGAAGCATAAGAACACTCAAGCTGGCCGACCAATGTGAGACCCTTCATCTTAGTCTTCTGATTGAGAATACGTGTGTTCCTTTCAGCAGGTGCAAGCTCAATCCTCCTTTCGCTACCCTCGACAGATGCTTTGACGTGAGCCAAGCAAAGCGTCTGGCACTCGAACATCAGATGCCGAAGAGCAGCAACTACACCCACCCCTACAGAGTCGGGCGCAAGGGAGCGGATGGGCAGCCTAAGTTGTTCCTCCGTTGGCTGGGCACCTGGAGCGCAAGTCGAAAAAGCCAGAAGAGATATAGTCTTGATCCCGGCCGCCTTCAAGCGGTCCAATTCCTCATCTGGCAATCCACACTCTTTTGCCCTCTCATCAAAAGCAGCTTCACTCTTGAGGAGGGATGCCATCGCCTCGGTCGCTCACACCTAGACAGATCTGAAGAACACTTTGGTCGATCATTGCATGTTGTTGGAGTTGTGCTGCACATGCAATCAGACTAGAGCGGCTATGCGAAGCAGCGGCTGTGTACAGGCAAGAGCGCGCGTACGGCCACAATGGAACCATGCAATCGCAAACTCTCGAGTACAGCATCAAGACAGCCATGCAATCGCAAGCTCTCTGTCACTCTCTTTCCACGAGTAACGAGGAGGCTCCGGAATGGCTCACAAGAGGCTTCCCAGGTCACACCCACAATGCACCCCTGAGCTGCCCGCGCCCGGATGGGCACTGGTCACGCCACGGATGCAGCTGGGCTGCCAAGGTAGCTCACAATAGATCGCACGGGTCACACCCACCGAACATCACTGAGCTGCCTGTGCTCAAGAGAGCACCGGTCACGCCAAGGATGCCACCGGGTTGCCACGATCATTCCTCAGACGGCACCTCCACCCGTGCCCTCTTCGAGGCAACTTCAAGGGCATGACTGAGGGCCCCAATGTCACGTATGGACCTTCCTTTGTGACACTGCTTGCACTCGAAGGCTGCAAGACTCACACTCCCACAAACCGGCTTAAAAATTGCTTGATTCCACTCTCGGCCACACACGAAGCGACCCGAGGCGGGAAGCAGATGAACGGTCTTGGTAGTGCAGTGCCTGTACAGAAGGCACTCGTTGAGCTTCCTGCGCAAGAAGAATCGCTGCTCGAAGAGCTCTCGCTCTCTCCTGCCACCGGTTCCTCAACATCAGCTCCAGGCTCAAAATCCTGATCATTGTTAGGGTCGCACTCAGAAGCCTCAGGTTCGGCACCGGCGTACCACTCCCGTTCCCCCAGCCAGGCAGCGTCCCCATCAAAAGACTGCACCTGTTCTAGAAGCTCCGGCACCGGAGGAGGCACAAAAGAATCGCCGAGCTGCTGAGGTGGGGAAGGCGGGAAGGAGAAGGCTGGCTCCTGAGTGGAAGCTTCCTCTGCACCAGCGGGACCCATGATCTCACCGGCCCTGAACTACACCCCCCCGAGGCTCAGCTGCGCAGCCCGGGCCACCTGATGCAAAGCGGCCTGACCTCGTTGAATCGGGGAGAAACACCCCTCGGCGCACATCACCCAGGAGGGCTTCGAACTTTCTCACAAGAGCAGCCTGCGTGTCCCGGGCATAAGTCAGAGCACTGTTGCGTCCCACTAGGACGTGATGGCCAAGCAAAGTCTGAGTGTCAAAATCGGTGACAGGCTTGCCCATCCAAGACAAGGGAGTGGACTTCGCCGAGTGACCAGAAATCTTTTCCCCGCTGTAGCCTGGCAAAGTTGAAAGCAAATCCTGCACCCAACTGGCAAAACGATCTGTATCTGCTGGCACATTGGAGAAACTTCCGTGGGCATCGGGGAGGTAAAGAAGAGGCTCCCCGGATCTGATTTTGGTCAGGTCACGCCCTAACTCGCGAGCAACAGCAAGGAAGTCCTTGCCCCAGCTCCTCGGCCCAATGCCCTTTGCCGGCACCACTATGTGCATGCGCATACCTCTGCTGTTGCTGGTGCTGCGGCATTTGTGCGACAGAGACAGAACCTCAAGGTAACCGCAGCCATCCGTCCCATCCTCAAGAAGGTCAGTGATGAAGCAATCAAGGGCCCTGAGATCCCCCAACCTTGCACGCCCGTAAAGAGCGAAGAGAAATGCACCGGCACAGTAGCGATCGATGAGCGGGCGAGCCCCGTCTGCAAGCAATGCCTCGAGGTCTAGCACTTCAGCAACAAGCAATGTCCTGGCCTGCTTTTTCTCGGGTCTTTCAAGGCGAGCTTTCCTCAGGATCCCTTGAACAATGGGGTTGCTGCGGGCCCGTGGCTCCATGTCAACACCAAGCACATGATGCAGGAAGGTGAAGCACTCTACTGCTCCAGTGAGCACCGAATGCCGACTGCCTGACTCAACCAAGTGCCTAAGGAACTCCTCAGCAATCTGCCCATCGATGGGAAAGGCTTTCACGCTCTCAGCGTCTGCCCACGAAACAAGCTTTGCTGATTGGCTGTATCTCTTCTGCAAGGTGCGAGGCGCTTTGCCCCCAAGCGCCAGACGAACTCTGGCGTGCCTCTCAGACAAAGATGCTCCGCGAAAGCTGCGCCCTAGGATCGAGGCCTCATAAGAGTGGGCAAGAACTAGTTCAAACCGCTGCACATGAAGCTCGAACAGATCCTCATTACTCAGCTTAACCTTCCTGGCAAGAAAGGGGACGGCATGCCTCAAGAATGTAAACTCTGTGCTCGAGCTGCAGAAGCGCACAATGCTGGACTTGGCTGCCTCCTCCTGAGATGGAAGCTCGGCAGTCTCCTGCATGGTGATCCTTACATCCGAAGGCCTGTCTACGATGGGGATTGTCCCCGTCGTCGCGTCGCCAAAAATCTGAGAGAAAACTCCTTGTTCCCAGGGCATAGCTAAGGCAGTGACAGCCGAGTTGCCAAGCGCAGCATCAAAGACTGCTCCCCCCAAGGCTTCGTTTGGCATCGTGCACACAATCCCACAAGAGACGCCCTAGATGCAACAAGATGATGAAGAGCAGGAGGACCCCTGCTGTCACTCTACTGATCCTCAACTCAAGCTCCCTGAGCGCAGTTGCTTGAAGCCCCGAGGCCTCTTCCAAGTCGTCCTCAACGGCTTGTAGCCGACTGTTGAAGTTAAAGTAGGTCCTGAATGCTTCAGACCTGGCCTCTTGCAGCTCACGCAGATGCACTCTGACTGCCGAAATCTCAAGAAATACAACGTCCAATCGGCCACGAGACTCGTGGACCCAAAGACGCAGGATGGCAAGGAATCTCTGGATGCGACCGATCAAGTCTAGTGCTTCTGAGCTTTCCGCCAACATGCACTCATGAGAACTACCACAGCCCCCCGCTACAAAACTGAGCCTTTGCCCAGCTACGGGGTTTCCCACCTCCCACCCTGGAGCCATAATGTTGCACGGGCAAAGGAAGATTCCAAATCGCTCAGTGAAGGCTAAAAGCGATTGAGGGAAAACTTCGGGCTCTTTGAAACGTAAAACATTTCAAAGTCGGAATCAGGAAAATAAAACTTTATCACCTCCGGTGAGTTCCGTCGTACACAGATGTGCGAGAGTGTTAGCCTCAGCTTTGAGAGTACCAACCTTCGCCTTCCTTGGTGGTGCTCCTTCGCCTTCGACTTGTATCTCCCGATCATCGTCATCTTCACGAAGAGGATCATCCCCAATACCTCCTCCGGGAGGGTCGGGCGGTCGCCCTGCCTCATCAGAGGGAACTTCTTCGTCAGGCACTTCATGGGGATCAGGATCGGGTAGCCGAGCATGCTCTTCACCGTCTCCTTCTTCACCGTCAACTTCACCTGGGACTGCTTGTGCAGCCGCAGCTACTTCCTCCTTGTTGCGATCGTTGTTGAGCAGGTTGCCTCATCATCGTCGTGAGCGAGGGATTTGCTGCTTCCAACCCGGACATACGGGATGTCACCATTCACAAACAGTGAGATGCGCTTCCCGAGCCCTAGTTAGTACTTTCCAAGGGCAGGACCACCGGTTTACTTACTGTAGTTCTGATTCATGCATCGTTTGCCAACTGACAACACTGATGGTGTGTCACCGAGCACATAGGCGTTGATCGGTTCCTTGAAGGAATCAGCTTGGAAGTTGGATACCAAGTCTGTATCTGTGATGCCGCTTGCAGTCTGAAATGAAATCGGTTCCGGAGTGACCAAAGTTTCAAGGTCATGTCTTTCAATCTTCTTCTTTGATATCAGATCATGTCCACACCCAGTGTCCATGAGGAACTTGATCTTCTTGCGCAGGATGACAGGTTGGACCATGCAGCGGAACACGCCTTTGTCAATGACTCTTTTGCAGTCCACTGCGGTCAGGTTTCTCTCCATGATTTGGTCCTCACCGTCATAGAACGCTACCTCCGCAACTTGAGAAGTTCCAGGCAATCTTACATAAGTGACTCGATCACCATCTTCTTCATCGTCGACCATGTCCTTCATGATCTGCGCCTTGAGTCGTGCCTTATGCTTCGCGAACTCCAACTCGGTTGCTCGACTAGCGTCATTCACCATTGACAACACGTCGACTTTGACTACTGTTTGATCCTTGTCCTTGTAAGATCTTCGTGGCTTGGTCGATTGAAATCTCACATCTTTGGCAAAGGAAACTTGCCGACGTTTCGGCGATTTGGTGGGCGATGCCGTTCCAAACGCTTCATCGTCGGTTGAACAATCAGAGTCCACAACACTATCGATAGAAGAGCATTCTGACTCGTCATCCGCAATGTACGAGGACCCCTTCCAAATAGCAGGTGCTGATGGATTCCATGCTCGGCACATACGAATCGCAGGCGCGGCAGGCTTAGCTTTGGACTTCGCGGTCTTTTTGGCTGCAGCGCTGGGCTCGGACTTGGCCTTCGCCTCCGCTTTAGCTTTAGCCTTCGCCTCTGCTTTTGCTGCTGGAGTGGCAGGAGCTGCTTCATGCTTGAATGGGCAATTCTCGCGAGAGCAGGATCCTGTTTTCCGGAAAGTAAAGCATACTTGATTTCGGGTTCGTCCCGATGGACTCGGCGTCCTTGAGCGAGAAGGTGTCTCAGGAGTCTTCTTGGAATGACTGAATGGACATTTGTCACCATTCCTACAACCAGCATCGGTGAAATGAAACTTGCNGGTGTCTCAGGAGTCTTCTTGGAATGACTGAATGGACATTTGTCACCATTCCTACAACCAGCATCGGTGAAATGAAACTTGCACCGAATATGCTTCTTGCTCTTGTCGGGCTTGGAATCGGTAGATGCACTCCTTGTAGGCTTCTTAGGCTTCCCTTTGCCTTTGGCATGTGCTTTGGCTTTGCTCTGTGGAAGAACAGGAGCTGCATCATCTGGTTTTCCATTACCCTTGTTGGGCTTCCCACCGGTAGGTGGCGGTGGTGTAGGTTTGGCTGGAGCAGCAAGGATGTCCTTTCCCTCCAACATCTGACGTAAGCCAATCTGCGTCTGCGTCAAGGTGGACTGTTCTCGACGTCTCATGATAGTTCGATCAATGATGTTCATGAGATGCTTGTAAGAGCGTTTAGGATCGTCATAAGTCAAGTTCTCATAGTGCAATCCAAGCTCAAACTTCATGCCCGGGGACCTTGATCTTGCTGTGTAGTAGATCACGTAATGCCTTCTCAGAAGGTATATCTTCCGGACGCATACGATTGAGAATCTCCAGCCATGTTTGCTTGAACTGATGCAGCTTGTTGTCGCCTTGGAACTGTAATCTCACAAGGTAGTCCAGAGACACAATCATGTCCAATCTGTCGCGAGTCCTAAAACTCTCGTACATCATTGCAATGTCTCCCCTTGATGATCTTGCCGTCGTACGAACGAACATAGTCGCTCGCCTTTCGGTTGACCTCGAGGTAAAGTTCTGCTGCTTTGTCGCTACCAGCGCGCAGCATGGCTGACATCGCAACCCCAAGCTTCACATCGATGCCTCTGAATTTCTTGTGTCCAGAATCATTCAAGGCTTCGATGTCAGGATGTGGACGGAAGGCCGGACTCAGCCATTTCATCCATTCCTCTTGATTGGGGATCTGTGCATGCACTCAGAACGTTAGCCAAGCATTGAGACATCCAGCTGTCCAGGTGGGTCACCGTGGGGAAAGGAGGAACCACGACTTTGTCAGCTTCACGACGAGATATCTTGACATCGGTGTACTCAGGGTCGTCTCCTCCATCTGGATCTTCTCCGTCAGGTGGATCAGGACCAGGACCCCGTCGACCTCGTCTCGAAGGACTTTCTCCCGGACCCTCATCATCAGGTTCAGGGTCGGGTCCTCCATCATGTGCGTCGTGGAAACCTTCATCGTCACGATCACCTTCATCTTCTTCCTCATCATCGGCGTCCGCATTTGCCGGTGTCTGTAGATTCTCGGCCATCAACCTCCATTCATCACGGTCGACTCGAAGACGCTGTTCAGCCTTTTGGGCTTTCTGCATCTCATTACGCATCTCCTCGATCTGTTGCTCCAGTACCGACACACGAGCAGCGTGAGCAGGATCAACAGTAGGTGCCATGACATGCTCGTGCGGATCACCGTCGTAACTGACACCCTTGACGCAGTATCGGACCTTCTTTTCTCGCAACACGAGATGAATCGATACGTCTGTGCGCCAGGATCGCTCTTGCCAGTAGGGTATAGCACGTGTACCAGACCTGTTAGTCCTTTGCGTGCTGCGAGTCTCAGGTTAAGGCTTGAGCCAAAGTTGCGTTGCATGCGGAGCATATGCTACAGGAGGCAAGGTCCACGAAGCGGTGCCTTGTTCCTTGGTTGAAAGTATTTGGCAAGGTCCACAAGGTGACCCCTTGCTCTATGTACATGATTACTCATGACATTGTACAACATAGCTCAGATTGCGATACCAACNAAGCGGTGCCTTGTTCCTTGGTTGAAAGTATTTGGCAAGGTCCACAAGGTGACCCCTTGCTCTATGTACATGATTACTCATGACATTGTACAACATAGCTCAGATTGCGATACCAACGAATTGGACGAGGCATCGAGGTCCGTTCGCAATTACTACTGCTACTGCTACTGCTACTACTGCTACTACTACTATTACTACTGCTACTGCTACTGCTACTGCTACTGCTACTGCTACTACGACTGCTACTACGACTACTACTACTACTACTTCTTCTACTACTACTACCTACTACCTACTACCTACTACCTACTACCTACTACCTACTACCTACTACCTACTACCTACTACCTACTACCTACTACCTACTATCTACTACCTACTACCTACTACCTACTACTACCTACTACTACTACTACTTCCTACTACTACTACTACTACTACTACTATTACTACTACTACTACATCTACCACCACCACCACGACTACGACTACTACGACTACTACTACTACTACTTCTAACTACTACTACTTCTAACTACTAACTACTAACTACTAACTACTAACTACTAACTTCCACTAACTACTACTAACTACTACGAACTACTCCTAACTACTACTAACTACTACATACCACTTAATTAGCACTTACCACTTACCACTTACCACGTACTACGTACTACGTACTACGTACTACGTACTACGTACTACGTACTACGTACTGCTTGCTGCTTACTGCTTACTACTTGCTACTTACTACTTACCACTTACTACTTACTACTTACTACTTACTATTCATTGCTGACTACTTACTACATACTACTTACTACTTAAGTAATGCTTTCTTCTACTAATACTGCTACTACTTCTGCTGCTACTGCCACCGCTACTACGACTACTGCTACTACTGCCTGCTACCTGCTACCTGCTCCCTGCTACCTGCCACCTGCAACCTGCTACCTACTACCTGCTACCTGCTACCTGTTACCTGTTACCTACTACCTACTACGTACTACCTGCTACCCCGTACCTACTACCACCTACCTACTACCACCTCATACCACCTACTGCCACCCTGCTACTACCTACTACTACCTACTACTACCTGGTGCTACCTACTACTACCTACTACTACCTGCTACCACCTATTGCCACCTTCTCAAATACTACCTACTACTGCCAACTACTGGGTTTACGCGCCTTGCGCGGCCACCGGCCGGCAAGCACATGAGGAAGCAAGGAGAAGCCGTTCGCATCGTAATTTGCAGCACGTTCCTGCCTGGCAGAACTAGAGTGTTTTAAGAGTGTGGACTTTGAAAGCTACTTCGTGGTATCGCAACAGGAAAAAGGCGGAATCTGAATGCTCTCCTGACCTTCCCTGGGGCCCTTCTGTCGCTTTGTCTTTGCGCTGTAAATCCCCGTCATTTGTGCCTACCTCCGCCTGGCATCACCACACATCAGCTGACCCGAAAATGCTCCCAGGCATTGGCAAGCATGTGATTTCCCGTCGAACCAGCAGCCGTCATCTGTGACTCCCGACTGTTTGTCCTTGCTTTTCAATGTTCTTTCCACACAACAACCGGGGTCATCTGTGACTCCCTACTTTTTCTTCTTTTGGCCCGACTCGAGATTTAAGGCAGGGTTTTCGTCTTCGGCAAAAGAACATGCTGGATTCACTCCTCAGGGTTTTCGTCTTCGGTAAAAGTTCATGCTGGATTCACCTCATAGGGCTTTCGTCTTCGGTAAAAGGTTCATGTTGGATTCACTCCTTAGGGTCTTCGTCTTCGGTAAAAATTTCCTGCTGGATTCACTCCTTAAAGTGTTCGTCTTCAGTAGAAGGTTCTTGCCGGATTCGTTTCTTAGGGTTTTTGTTTTCGGCAAAAGGTTTTTGCTAGATTCACTCCTTATGGTTTTCATCTTCAGTAAAACGTTCCTTCTGGATTCACTCCTTACGGTTTTTGTCTTTGGCAAAAGGTTCCTGCAAGATTCGCTATTTAGCATCTTCGTCTTCGCTAAATCGTTTTTGCTGGATTCACTCCTCGGGCTCCTTACAGTTCTCGTCTTCGGTAAAAGGATCTTGCTGGATTCACTTCTTAGGGTCTTCGTCTTCGGTAAAAGGTTCCTGCTGGATTCACTCCTTGAGGTTATCGTCTCCGGTAAAGGGTCCTGTTGGATTCACTCCTTAGGGTTTTCGTCTTTTGTATAAACAGTTCCTGCTGGATTCAGTGTCCTCAGGGGCTTTCGTCTTCGGTAAGTGGGTCCAGGGTTTCGGGTAGTGTCTCTTACTATATCTTATATTTTGTATATTAGATCGTATATTATGTATAGTACATAAACAATTTCATCTTGTATGATACAAATTTTGTAATATGTAGTATGTATTATCTAATATATATATATATATAATATATATATATATATATTACCCATTTAACCAACAACATATAGTTCTTAAAATTTTAGAAAATACAGAATATATGATATTTATTAAAAATTATATATTGTACATTATATATTACACAATATGCATTGAATATTAAATATTACATATAATATATGATATAGGATATCCTATAAACATATTTTGCACATACTACATGTTATACATTATATATCATATAATGCATATCATCCCTTAGGGTTTTCGTCTTGGGTAAAATAAGCTCCTGCTGGATTCAGTCCTTAGGGTTTCCGTCTCGGGTAAAAGGCTACCTGCTGGATTGAATCCCACCAGCACGAACGCGGAAGCGAGCATGTTGTTGTGCGAAAAATACACCGCACCTAGGGAAAACACGACTTTCATGAAAAATTGCACCACGCCTGGGAAAAATTGCAATTTCATGCGAAGAAACACACCGCGCCCAGGGAAATGCAGGATTTCTTAAACATGAGCAGCGCGCCTAGGACATATTGCAGTTTCGGGCAACTTGATAACAGTCATTTGTCACTACCTGTTTTCCGCATAAAAAAGCAAAACAATCGGGTGCATGTGCCGGCATGTGCCAAAACCATGCAAGGGTCTCCCTTGTCAGCCGCCATTTGCGACCACCTGGTCGGTTTTTAAACAACACGTTCGTCAAGAAAAAGGTTCAACAACGATACAAAACCCTAAACAGTCACAAATGACAGGAGTGCCTTCTGCGTTTTCTCTCGCAGCCGGCCCCCTGACACACTTTCGTGGACAATGCTGTGGATCCCATATTTTCAAGGATTGCAAGGTCCTATCTATACTTTGAGTTCCAAGTACGCTCGCCACGCTCGAAATTCATTGGCCCTGGCTCGCCTCTGATCCGGAACGACCATGAGTCGGTGCCAAAAGACGTCATTATCCCCAACCCCCCGCCCCCGCCTCCCAACCCCCCGACCCAGTCGAAACATGTCGAAACAAGCTCAACATCAAAGTCCGAAGATCCGAAAGCAAGGAAAATCCAAAAGCAATGGAAAAACCCGAATATCCGAAAGGGAAGAACGAAAGCCTAGAAGTTTGAAGATCAAAGTCCGAAAGTCCGAAAGCAAAGAAACGCCCGAAAATCCGAAAAGGAAGAAAGCCTGGAAGTCTGAAAGCGGATGAGCGGGACCAGCAGCAAAATCCCGCAGAAAAGGCCAGAGTTTAGAGAAAAGGCCTTCGAAATGTGGTGGCCGCACAGGCCGCGGGCTCCAGTTACTACCCGGTACTCTCGGCTACTCCCTACTGCTACTGCTCTACTTCTACGTCTACTTCTACTTCTACTTCTACTTTCCACTTCTACTACTGCTACTACTACTACTACTACCACCACTACCACTACTACCTACTACTACTACTACTACTACTACTACTACTACTAGTACTAGTACTAGTACTAGTACTAGTATTACTACTACTACTACTACTACTACTACTACTACTACTACTACTACTACTACTACTACTACTACGACTACTACTACTACTACTACTACTACTACTACTACTACTGTGGATGGAGGAAATCTTGCACCGCTGTTTCGTTTTGTTATGTAGCTGCGCCCCGCGCCCCCTTCTGAACATTGCTATGAACACGGGGTTTTACAAAATCGTTCCAATGACATAAATCTTGCACCGCCCCAAGAGATCTGTCGTCAATGTTAAAACGGGGGTGTGGGGTTATTGCTTGGATGTGTACTCGAAACAGTGTGCGTAGGTGGTGCAAGATTTCCTCCATCCACCGACTCGAGTAATGACGTTTCTAGAGGGTCGTGACATGGAGTGCGTGAGGTACTTGTGTGGCTTGCCATGAAATGCTATTGCAGCAAAAGCTGAATCGCCGTGAAGTCCGTGCTCTAGACTCAACCCAGTCAGGTGGTTTCCCTAGCGCCCGTAACATGGACGGTAACAGCTGGCGCAAGATGTCTCCTGAGGAGGAGATACCGCTTGGCAAAGCGCTGGTACCACGACGATGGCATAAAGCCCTCGGAGATTGCTGACAGACTGGGGCGTAGCAAGTCCGTGCTGACGCGGCTTCTGGTCAAGCAAATGCCGAGGAAGAAGCAAGGCCGAGCGCCGCTTCTCTCCAAGGCTCAGGTAGATTACCTCCAAAAGCGGCTGCATGAGATGGTTGTCCAGGCCAATGCGGAGCACCGCGTGACGGTCGACATGCTCCGCAAGACTACCAAGGTGAAGGCTGGCTGCCGTGTCATCTTGGACCCGCGGGGTCTACTTGCGGAAGCTGCGAGAGAAGCCCGTGCTGACTGACACGGACGTCAAAGAACGTTTAGCTTTCGCTAGGCGGTACAGAGCCAAGTCCGCACAGTGGTGGAGCCAGCAAGTGCATGCCTGACGTACCTGAATGCCGCAGCGCGCACCCAAGCTGCAGCACAGCACCGCACCTTCGGTGCCTTCCGTGCTCCAGGGCAAGGCCTGAGTGCAGGCTACGTGAAGCCAAGAAAGGCGTGCCGTCCTACACTGGGTCGAAGAGCTCTCTCATCATGGGAGCCGTGGGGCAGGGAAAGGTGCTGCTCTGGCAGCACGCTGTCCCGTCCGGGCGTTGGTCCGGCCAGGCTGCCGCAGACATGTATGAGGGTGCCAACTTCCGCTTCGCCACACAGGGTACTGGTCTTCGGTCCGGTATGGCTGCATGCCGTCCCCGTCCAAGCCGCGCGAAGCGCTTGACAGTGAGCCGTACACCTGGGCTCGACATGGCGAGCACAAGCCCCTGTTTGAGACTTGCCAGGAGCCGACGACAGCAGCCGCGTTGAACAGACGCAGGGAGGCGAAGGTCATGCTAGCTGAGGAGCTCGGGAAGCCAGGGCCTAGGTCCACTGAGATGGACTTCTACCCCATCATCGTCAAGAGCGGCTTCCGCAACTCGGCGGATGACCACACAGCTGCGGAGAAGCTCATCCGGTGGCTCAAGGAGTTTGGCTCCCCTGCTCTCGTGAACTTCGCTTTCAACAACCGCCAGAAGCTT
>BGNK01002068.1:111863-114486 GCA_003297005.1 Symbiodinium sp. clade A Y106
TACTACTACTACTGCTCCTGCTGCTGCTGCTGCTGCGGCTGCGGCTGCTGCTGCTACTGCTACTGCTACTGCTACTGCTACTGCTACTACTACTACTACGACTACTACGACTACTACGACTACTACTACTACTACTACCACTACTACCACTACTACTACTACTACTACTACTACTACTACTACTACTACTACTACTACTACGCTTACAACTCCGACAACAACAACTACTACCACGACTACTAATAATAATGCTACTAGCTCTTTACAACTAACAAAACACAACTAACTACTAACTACTGACTACTACTACCTGCTGCCTTATCTGGGATGTGAGGAGGAACAATTCACTATTGGTCGTTGTTGAGTACTAGATCCTAACTATCGACTATCAACCATCAACCATGAACTGTGAAGTCTGAACGTTTACCACGAGTACGACCACGACTACACGACTAGTACCGCCACGACTACGACTGCGGCGAGGACTACGAAGACGACCAGGAATGACTCCGAAGGTCAATACGGTCAGTTATAAGCTCCTCACCACTAGCTACTCACATCTGCTGAAAGCTGAAGAAAAGAAAAACACGACAACTTCGCCTCTTCTTCGCCAAGCGTCCGTCCAGGAGGGGCTCGGCCTCCGAGCCCACGGCGCTGCCGCTGGAGAAGAGGGTGATCTCGGCTCGGTGTTTCGGGTTTCGGGGCACGGCACTTTTTTTGGCTTGCGCTTTCGGTCAGGGAGTTCAGGGATAAAAGTGTTCAGGGACTCTTCTTCAATTCTTGAGGTGTAGAGTGATCTAAAGCTCAGGATCGACGTGTCACGAGCGGGATGATGGAAATGGGCTTGATCGCAGGAGTCGCCAGGTTTGACGCCGAGATACTACGGACTTCAGAGTTTATAACGAGATACGACTCATTTCTCAAGATGACTTGCCAGTCGGTGACAAGTTTTCGGGAGTGTCGGATTAAATACTTACAGTGAAGCTTCAGGCACGTCGACCCTCTCATTAAAGCCAACGCTAAATCAGAGAGAAACCGAAGAAGTCACTTAAGATTAGAATCAATCGACTCGATTCTCTCTGATATTCGAAGCACTGGGCCCCAGCTAGGGCTCAAAATCACGCCCGACAACAATGGGCTTCTGGGCGAAGGGTCTTTCCGTGGATGCCATCTTGTGGCTTGAACTCCCACCTGAGCCCGGAACCTGAACCTAAATCCCCGGCCATCCACCCTAAAATGTTGCTGTTTCGGAGGCAGACAAGCAACTACCGAAGCCGAAAGATTGACATTGGGCTTCGGGTATACTGTATCCAAAAATTGGCACCTTGTTTAGATCTTAAACCAAACAAAGATGCTGATCAACCCCGACTCTTGTTGTACCTTGAGCCTTGGAAGCTTCACCCCGGATCCCCCGTCGGGTAGCACCCAAGAACAGGAAGTGCATGACAGCGCTGAGCATGAAGGGTAGCTGGAAGCCTCCGGCGCTTCCCTCCTTACATCTCGCCTTTGCTGAGTATGCGAATGTAGACGCTGTTCGCTTGGCACTGGTTGCTCGCACTGGTGCTATTTTAAGGATTCTGTTCCAGGGAAACAAACTTGTGACTTCTTATGCGGGGTAACATGTGCAGTTTACGATGCGTTTTGGATTCCGTGCCATGCTTGCCAGGCTGAGTTCCCGTCCCAAGGCCCTTGCATCTGTTTAGCGCTGAGGTCTTGGGTTTCAAGTCATGGAGAGTTTTCCTCGCTACACTACACTCCTTGCCACGATATATCACCATCAGAACATGACCGCCACCCAAAACGATGACATCGGCGTGGTCATAATGCCCTGAGCATCACGCCTTGCCTCCCCAGGCGAAAAGTACTCCTCAAGCGCAGCTCAGAATGTGTCGTAGACTCACAGTCTTGTCTCAGTCTTCTTGGATTGAAACTTCACGGTTGGGAAAGACCAAACTATGACTAAATGCACACAAAGATATATACTTATATATATATATATACACGTATACACACACGCATACATTTGTATCTTAGTCAGAAAAAGTAAAACATACATATGTACATTATATGTGAGTATACATATATATAGAACTATCGAGATATGTGTGTATGTATGTATATATATATATGTATATATATACGAAAACAAATATATATATATATATATATATATGTAAATATATTTCTGTAATATATGTAAATATGTAAATATGTACATATGTATATATGTATATATGTATATATGTATATATGTATATATGTATATATGTATATATGTATATATGTATATGTGTATATGTGTATATGTGTATATGTATATGTGTATAGATGTATAGATGTATAGATGTATATATGTATATATGTATATATGTATATATGTATATATGTAGCCCCTTTGCTGTCGAGCCGAGTCCCTGGGGAATTCCGCTTGTGATAGGGTGCTCGCGGGGGGGTTCATGGATCTTTGCTGGCTAATCATCGTCGGTGCTGGCCTACCTTTCATGTGCTTTGGAGATGTGCGGCATATAACCCCCACAGCGCATGGCAGCACAATCGTAAGGAGGAAATTGCAGCTGCTTTTTCTGGATATCATGTACTGGGGTTGTCTGGTACAAAGTTTCGG